>CADDXX010000674.1:291338-331172 GCA_902810485.1 Alauda arvensis
GGCAGTGTCCAGCTGTCCTGTCCTGGGGCAGTGTCCAGCTGTCCTGGGGCAGTGTCCAGCTGTCCTGGCCCTGGGGCAGTGTCCAGCTGTCCTGGGGCAGTGTCCAGCTGTCCTGGGGCAGTGTCCAGCTGGCAGAGGGCAGGGAGGGCTCACAGGAGATGTTCCCCACTGCCACTGCCCTGGTATTTTCCTGCCAAAAGCCAGCCCARTGTCTGTAACACCTCTGTGCCCAGGCTGGTTGGTTCATGAGCACCTGAGCGTTTCCTCTCAAGTACTGCTGTGCTAACTGGGCTTTTTCCACAAGGACCTTTAGCATAATTTTATTCTTAATTAACTCTGAGCCAGGCTTCCAAACTGTTCCCATGGCACGTGGCTGAAGCAGGACTGCTGTGTAATCTGTGCACCATATGTAGCTAAGTAGGTAGAAAACTTGTGTGTTTCCYCTTTTGGTCTCTAATTCTTTTCTGCAGCAGATTTTCTGGTCCTGTAGCCCAAACTCAAATTATTACAAAACACTTGAAAGGGTTTTRTCTTAGAAAACTTCCCCTTAGTTAAATGCCTTCCTCTGCATCTGCTGGCATCAGCCCCTTAAGCACTTTCCTTTAGTGCAAGTATTGAAGGTGCCAAGTRCAGCCTCCCTGCTTTTTATTATTATTTGTTGCTGTTAAATATTTTTACTTAATATATAAAGCTAAAAATAGTTGTGCTTCTGAAGGAATGAGGAGTTCTTGCTGGTTTCCAGACTAGGTGGAGCTGAGCTGTACCACTACCAAATTCATATGAGGCATGCTCAGTTAGTGGGATCACTGAAAATGAGTTAATACTGATGTTTCTTCACAGAGCTGCATGAATACAACATKTTTTTGCATTAGTTAAAAAAATTTAAAAGGATCCCCTTGTTATTTAACAAAACTTGTCCAGAGAGCACAGTAACAACCTTCAGTCAAATTTCTAAACACCCAAACAAGCTTAAGGCAATTTGGTATTTTTGCTTCACCTTTCATGTCTTATTTTTAGGGTTTGTCTGTGTTCTCAGTGCTCTTGTGTGACTCAAAGGYAAACAGGCAAATGGTAGCCTGTTATTTTTATTATCATCATTACAAAGCTAAGCTGTGTAAGTCTCTCTGAGTAACTGGATGTTGACCCCAGGTGATGCTGAGGGTTGTGACCACAGGGTTCTCCCACRTTTTTCTGCTGGTGTTTGTCTGTGCTCAGTGGCTTCCAGTGTGATRTTTTGAAGAATGCTGCCTTTGGAAGGGCCATGGATGGTTCCAGTGTTCAGCAGCCCCTGTAGTAATGAGTGTCTGTGCCAGACACTGTGAGCTGAGAAGCAACTGCAGTGAAGCCTACATCCAGCTTCAGCTCAATCATTTCTTGTGCACTGGTTCTCTGTTTATGATTCCGTTTTAAAGACCCTTTTAAGTGAAATTGGATACACTACAAAGTGTTGGTTTCATGTGTTTTATTTGCAGTTTAATCAGCGTGATCCAGCTGCCAGTGCAGGGGAAACTGGAGCTCGATTTTTAATTATCCCTGCTTTGCCTGAGTTAGGAATTCCCAGTAGTGCTGTCTGAGAAAAGATGCCAAAAACCGCATTGTTCTTTAATTAGCTGTTGTAATTGTTTCAGTCTAATCTCCATGATTAGCAGCAGCATTAAATACAGCAGTAAGAATAGGCCTGCCCTCTTTGTGCTGCCCTAGTAAACACAATATTCTTACTTCTGGTAAGGGACATAATATAAAATCAATTAGAAGCCAACTAGTGTTGATTGGAAAATGATAAAGAACAGTTAGCATGAAGTGCAGATTGCTTTGTGAAGTTGGTTTATAACCATTCCTCTGGGATGGCTTTGGTGCCCAGCATTGGGGAGAACACCAGAATAACAATGTCTGCTGCAGAGGAGCCTCTGGCCTGTGTGGAGCTCTGATACAAGCTTGACAATAATCTTTGTTGCCACTGAGGTTAGTGTCCACCCAGTTTTAAGGAAAGGGTCATTTTTACCCCTGTGCATGACATTGTTAGATACAGACAATTGCAGAATATTCCCCAAAGAGAATCTAAGTTTAGCAGTGATTTTTATTYTGAGGTTCAAAGCTCCTCTGTAGTGATGCATCTGTAGTGGGGGTTTTTTCTTTGCAAAGAACATTTCTGCACAAGCATATGTGTCAGATCTGTTTCAGAATGGATTGTGATACACAGACATGTAAAAATACAGGAAAAGTACTTAATGACATGGAAGTACAGCTCCCATGCCTGCTTTGATGGTGCTGAGCTACATGCTAAAGTACCAGTTATTACTTCTAAGTCCCTAAATACCTTTGTAAATTTGGCTTTAAGTATCAATGCATGTGGGAAAAGTAGGAATAATGCTCTTGGAAAAYGCAGATTTAAGTTAGGTCATGCAGTCTAAAGTGAGCATTTGTGAGTGTAAAATGAGCACTTCTAGAGGAATGTAATTGCTGTAGTAATGGTTGTAGTCACAGGCTGTGGAAATGTGAATATCTTAGCTGGTGCTGTGTTTTTGTAAAGTAATTGATACCACCTTTTTTGTCTTCTGCTGCCATTTCAGAGCCACTGTGCTCCAGTGATAGTGGCTGGTTTAAAGTATGCATGTGATAAACTCCACCATTGTGGCCATTGCTGTTGTGCATGGGACCATTTCTCCCCCAGACAGCTGAACTTCACTGCCAACACCATCCACCTGCACAACTCTGCYCTTGTTCACTTCATGGAGAGCTTAAACCTGGTAGTGAGCCAGGGCACAGCTGGMTCTTACACAGTGTAGGCAGCTCTGGGATGCCTCCTGACACTGCAAGAGGTGCTAAACAGCACAGGCTGCTTCAGGTATTGAAATCAGAAGGGTTCAATCAATGTAAGATGGAAAAGGCTGGAAAATGAGGTYTGGTTTCTCTGCAAGAAGCAGTTACTGCTTTCCAGCAGTCACAGGAGGAAGCTGAACTAGGCATTAATTAGGTGACCATTTATATTGATGCTGAGGTGTAATCCCATAAAGATTTCTTTAAATCACTGTAAATAAGCTGGGCTAGTGGTAGTGCTTTCACACATAAAAGCAGAGGATTTCAGGATGGAGGAATTTGGAGATTGCAGTAAATGTGTGACCTGCTGCACCCCTCGGGTTTCTGCATGGGATTGCTGGGACCAGGGCTGAGACAGGCCCTGTGGGATCAGCTTGTCTTCTGTAATCACAGAAATGGAGCCAACTTCTTTATTGTACTGCTTCTGACAGCATGTTCATACTGTTCTGAATTCCCATGAGAAAATAGACATAGCAGACTATGGATATATAATATATTTATGTAGCCAAGTATATGAAGTTCTCTGTACAAAAGCTTTGTGGAACTGTGCTAATTATTAAGTTGCTTTCCTCCATTGTCAGCCTCTAATTTCTCTAAAAGTAAAAATGGTTGCAGCATTTCCTCAACTTCATATTTCAGGAAATGTCATGAAAACAGCAAAAAAAAAGTTGGGAGAGTTAGTGAGCTCAGTTACCACTGACACCACTGGGGTGAGCTGAAAATGGGCAGGGAATTTGAAGGTAGGTACAGAGAGCACAGCAGCATCAGTTTTACATTGATCCTTTCACCTCAGAGGTAAGGCAAAACACTTTTCTCATGATGGAAGTTGCTGTTATTCCTGCTAAAGAGGAAGGATTTTTCTGTCATGGCTTTCCATTTGGTACACTTAAGAGAATTTCTTTCATAAAGCAAGCCCTGAAATGTGTGATGGGAATGAMTAGAGATCACCAGAGTACCATTGTGCAGTTAAGGGATCATTAGCTTTACAAATACTTAGCTTATCAGACACTGAGACATTCTGTGGTAGCGTAAATGATCTCACTGTTACAAATGTACATTGATTCTGTACATTCACATTCTGCAGAGTTCTTCTAGAAACTGAAGCCAAGTTGCCCAAAAGAAGCTGAAGGGAAGAGGCCAGCTGGCAGCTTTGCTGCTGGCAGCAATGGCCTGTGCTCAAGTGGCTTTGAGGAATTGCCCAGCTTTGGATAAGCGGGAGGCAAATCCTGCCTCGTGTCCCTTCTGACAGTAAGTGCTCTCCAGCATTTATCTGTCCCCCTGAGACACCTTGGGAATTACCTTGGAGTGGTGCACTGATACTGCCTGCAGATTTTAAATACWCACATGTGGATAATTAATTCCAATCTCTCTGTCTCACCAGCAGTGCATATGAACAGCAGGATTGTAAAACCTGCTTTAGAGCTGGTGAAAAATCACCTGCAATGTCATTGCACTTGTATAATCCTGCCTTGTGTTTCTGAATTGAAATAAATAACTGCCATGCAAGCACTGGTTGCACAAATGCTGTTGTGGAGTTCTCCTGCAGCTGTCAGCCATGGCCAATCCATGTTGGGGCCAAGGGGAGRACGTATCATCCCTGCAGCAGCTCCAGCAGCCTTGGCAGCTGCTCCTGGAAATTCTCATTGCCTAATCTTGCATCTAGAAACAAGCCAAGTGCAGTAATTGGCTGCCAAATTTTTTACAACTGTTATTTTTAAAGATTTTTAGTTAGCAACAAAGAACATAAAACTTTCTGTTCTTTGCTTCTTGGGTTGCTGGGCAATTATGCCACTGATGTGCTCATTATAATTTGTCTCCACTAATCCTTAGGGACTCCAGAGAGCTGCTTTCTTTAGACTGTTAAGCTCAGGCTGTACCAACTATGTCAACCAGCAGAACTTCTCTTCAGAGATAAAACTGCATTAGAATYGGAGTAGATTTATTTTGAATCTCACATATGCATGTCTTGCTGTGGGACATCCTGTGGAGCTGGTTAGGAAGGTAATACTCTGCTTTTCAGTTAAACAGTCATCACTTCTCTTGTTTAGTTGTGGGCTGCCATGAGCTGAGGGTGTGGAGGAGATGATTTCATCAGCCCCAGAGCCAGGTCCTTTCTCAGCCAGAACACACCCCACCCCTTCCAGTACAGACAGCTCCTGCAGCTACAAACTGCACAGGAGTCTGCCCTGATAAATATCATTTGGCCTTACATGTGTGGGATTCACGCTGTCCCAGTGACCCGCAGTGGTTTTGTGTCACAAGGTATCCCGGAAGGTTTGGAGTGTGTGACTGAGGGCAGGCACAGTTCTGAGCTGAGCCAGTGCAGCCATTGCCACGCGAGGAGGAGCAGCAGCCTGTGTGCCCACCTGGCAGGACCAGGAAAATACTGACTTCCTTCTCTTTCTCCCACCATTGCTGCCTATAAAAGATGGAAGAAAAGGAGATAAATTGGCTCCATCCAAGCATTTTTTCTGGTTTTAACTCAATTCTTTACTGAGCAGTAGAAATCCTTTGACTGAAGATCTGCCCTGACAGAGAAGGCCTTGTTTGGCTGGGGGTTTTGACTTCTGTTTGTTTGTTTTTATGTGGTGYTTTTCTGTAGGTTATTTTATTTTCCAAACATAACTACCAAATTGTTATTTGAGTTCCTGAATTACTGCAGGAGCAATCAAGGCATGTTGAAGGCTTCTATGGAAACAAGCTACTTTTTAGAGAATTACACTGAGAATTCCCCTGAAAGGGCTCATGGTGAGATTGTTTTCTTGCAGCTCCAGGGGAGGGTAACAGAACTGGTGATTCTTGGAGCTGGGCTGGATTTGGGGCTCGTTCCCCTCTCAGCAAGGCTCCATCAGTGCCGAGGTGGCCGAGCTGGGCACTGCCGTGGCCCTGCCTGTCTGAGCTGTGCTGGGCTCCGAGAGCCCCTGTGTGCTCCGAGAGAGCCCCTCTGTGCTCTGAGCTCCTGCACAGACCCAGGGCAGGGTGAGGATTGCAGCTCCTGCACAGACCCAGGGCAGGGTGAGGATTGCAGCTCCTGCACAGCTCTGTTTGTGCAGCCAGGGCTGCCCAGAGCAGGGTAAGGATTTGCAGCGTGGCTGCAGCTGCACACAGGGCGCTCTTTCAGCAGCTGCCTGACTGTCACGTTGTTCTGGCAGAGAAAACAGCATCCTGAACAGAATCTCCAGGGTTCRTCTGTGAAAGAATTCCTCTTCTGTACTAAAAATAAATCAAAAAGTTAGCAGTGAACGTAATTTTTCAGTTGAGTCAAAAAAGTATACTGTACCAAAGGAAACCTTTTTGGTCTTTGGTTTGCCACCAACACCAAAAGATGTTTCTTTTAACTCTGAACATGTTTGCATTGATCTGCTCTGTGTTTGTACTTCAGCYGCTTAATGACATCCCAGATCTTAAAATCTCCAAATCCAGACTGCCCTCTTGCCTCCTTTGCTATCACATCCTGGTGGTTACAGTTTTGCCTCTCTCTTGGGTCACAGTTTCAGGTCTGTCTCTGCTCAAAGTATCAACTACAAAGTATTTTGAAACAAGTCAGAAAGAAAGGGTGAGGTAAAATTGACAGACTGGTTAACTGGAGGAAACAGCAATGAATTCATATTTTATAGCCTGCATGGTCTCAGTATAAAAGTTAAGATCTTCAGCTAGAGTTATAGACCTGTCATTACTTGGCATATTATCCATTGGATGTATCACTCACTGTGTCTTTTCTGGCCTTCTAGTAAGGGTGCAAGGCAAATACAGAAAATCCCAGRGCTTTGGAATTAAAAAAGTGATTTTCCTTTTCCTGGTGGTCTTTATTTCACATAAAGTAAGGCTGGAAGAAAATATCTTTTAAATCATAATTTTATTGATATCTTCCTGCTAATCATAGTGGGATTTCAAAAAAATATTAAGTCTTTCTCATTTATCTTATTGTTTGAAAAAGACATTAAATGAGTTGCAGGGAAATCTTGTAAGAGTCTTTCTAGCTTGTGTATAAGCTGYAGGCTTGCTGAGGATCTGGCAAAGGCAGAGCCTGTGGGAATGTGCTGGTGCTGAGTCCCCAGGGTGTGTTGGGCTCCTCTGGCACCACACAAAGGTGCCTTTCTGGCTATTGCTCTGGTAAGAGTAACAACAGCATGTCATTTCATTTAGTCAAAGATACTAGCCAGGAGGAATAGCATGAGCAATCTTTTCTCCTCCAGGTTTTCCCATATCCCTCCTACTTAAGGGATAATTTGYAGTGATGTGCTACATGTATCTCCTCCATGGATGTGTAGGTGATTTCATAGCATTAACCATTGTGCTTTGTATATATATTTATGTAAATAAGGTAGAGAATGTTTAGGGGTACRTATCTCATAGGCCAGCTGTTAAAATTCAGTATGTGTTAGGACCTGCTTGGGTCYTTGGGTTTTTATTTTRGTATTTAATAAGGATCTTTATGSTGCAACACTTTGCCAAGATGGAATAAATCAAAATGCACACACACTGCAGATGATGTATACATCTTAYAGACCTTGCAAATTAGCATATCTRACAGAGACATCTCAATGAGAGGCTTGAATGAATAGCACGATATTTTTCTATTTTGAAATATTCTTCTTTAGATGGGCTTAATCTTAGTTTACAGGATGTATTCTGGAGGGGACCTTGGTTTCTAGAGATAGTGTAGAGTTTTCTGGCCTCCAGCTGCAAGGCCTTTGGGGTGTTTGGTCTTCTGGTCTAACAGAATAYCAAGATTATGTTAAGTTATCAGACTTAAGGAATGATAAGAATGCATGCTAAGGGCACTGAGAATACATAAAAAAGGCAGAAAATGGTCATGGCATCAACATGACACTGAGGACAGTGCAGAGCACAACACTTCAGTGATCCATGCACTGTTGAGAAGCTCTGTGCTCCCAGTTTGTGTGGCACTGAGGAACCAGTGTGGCTCACTTGATAAGGCATTCTTTGGTGCACAGTCGGGAGGGCAGGGCCTGCTTGCTGCTCAGGAGTTTCCAAATTAATGGTGTCATCTGAGTGCAGCAGCTGCATCCCTTATTATAGCAACATACAGTTGCTTTACTGGTGGCTAAAATCAGCTGTGGACCATATGGGTAGTGTCTAAGCTCTTTTGGATTTGCTAAAGTATTGCTTAATGATCATGTACTCAAATGTCTGACATCACAATGTCTATTATTTGACCTATAAAATCAGTGAAACACAAACTGGCAGCTGCCAGAACTCTGTCAGAAATACTGCATGACTTATCTAAATTTAATATTGGCTCATATTCTCATGTATAGACTTTGGGAGTTGGTTCTGAAGCCTCCCTTATGTAGAATGAGCTGTCAGCCCAAATGAGATTTTGTTTAGATTGTTTAGAAAGGGAACGTTGGTTAAAGGAGTCCTGTTCTGATGCTTATGTAGATATTTGCCCACAGCTTTCTGAAGCAGTTCAGGAAGATTCTTTATTTTAATTTTTCAGTGGAAATTACTTACTGCTTGTGCTGATACTGAAGTGTCCAACRTTCCAGTGGAGCTGTGTGTTGTGGAGTGTTTGGGATGGAAGATGCTGTATAAGCATCAGACACATTGCATTTTAGTGAGAGCTGGCCACAGACTGCAGCACGAACACACAGATAAATCATCCCTGTTTTCTCCTCTGAATTTGCTGAATCTGCCAATTGAATTTGCTGCCTCCCGTTTTGCTTTAGATGAGCTGCAGTTTTCCCATAGAAAATGCCTCATTTTTACTAACAGGTCTGGACAACTCTCTCACCTGACTGTGATCATTGATTCTGGAATTCTTACAGTACTGTGGGCCAGCCCTGCTTGGTTATATTTGTACTTCTCCGTGACTGTTCTGTTCCAGAGTGCTGTGCTCCCACTGGGGTGGTACTCAGAGTGAGCTGTGTGTGTGCAGAGCAGTGAGCTGTGTGTGTGCAGAGCAGTGAGCTGCGTGTGTGCAGAGCAGTGAGCTGCGTGTGTGCAGAGCAGTGAGCTGTGTGTGTGCAGAGCAGTGAGCTGTGTGTGTGCAGAGCGGGTCCCTGAGGCTGAACTCCTCAGAGTGAGCTGTGTGTGAGCAGAGCAGTGAGCTGTGTGTGTGCAGAGCAGTGAGCTGTGTGTGTGCAGAGCAGTGACCTGTGGTTTAAGGGAACTCCTCACAGTGACCTGTGTGTGAGCAGAGCGGGTCTCCGAGGCTGAAGGGAACTCCTCAGAGTGAGCTGTGTGTGAGCAGAGCAGTGAGCTGTGTGTGAGCAGAGCAGTGAGCTGTGTGTGAGCAGAGCAGTGACCTGTGGTTTAAGGGAACTCCTCAGAGTGAGCTGTGTGTGTGCAGAGCAGTGACCTGTGTGTGTGCAGAGCAGTGACCTGTGTGTGTGCAGAGCAGTGACCTGTGTGTGTGCAGAGCAGTGAGCTGTGGTTTAAGGGAACTCCTCACAGTGACCTGTGTGTGAGCAGAGCGGGTCTCCGAGGCTGAAGGGAACTCCTCAGAGTGAGCTGTGTGTGTGCAGAGCAGTGACCTGTGTGTGTGCAGAGCGGGTCCCTGAGGCTGAAGGGAACTCCTCACAGTGAGCTGTGTGTGAGCAGAGCAGTGAGCTGTGTGTGAGCAGGGCAGTGAGCTGTGTGTGTGCAGAGCGGGTCCCTGAGGCTGAACTCCTCAGAGTGACCTGTGTGTGTGTGCAGAGCAGTGAGCTGTGTGTGTGCAGAGCAGTGAGCTGTGTGTGTGCAGAGCAGTGAGCTGTGGTTTAAGGGAACTCCTCACAGTGACCTGTGTGTGAGCAGAGCGGGTCTCCGAGGCTGAAGGGAGCTCCTGGTGCTGGCAGTGAGCTGCAGGAAAGCCCCCGGAGCTGCTGCTGGGCTGTGCAGGCTGCACGGAGCCGGCCCCACAATCAGCTCTCGGCCAGCTCTCMTTTATTTGTTTTACTAGCTGCTTTATGCACATACTGGTTTTAGTGGGATGAGTGTCAGCTACGTGATAATTACAGCTATTCTCACTTGGAAATTAAAAAAATGAGAGCAGAAAGCCTTAGGCTTCCTGCGGAGGCCAGGCTGTGTCAGCAGCCGTGAGTCAGCCCGGGCTGAGTGAGTGTCAGAGATGAGGCAAACGTGCTGATTTTTCCTTTGTTCCTTTAACCTTTTCTGAGCAAACAGCAGGAGCTGCCGCTCTGTGCCTCAGCACCTCACATTKCACTGTGGCAGGGAAAGCTGCCAATCACAAACCTTGTAATTCTTAGCTCTGGGAAGGTGCCACATCAGCAGCTTTATCTATTGCCATTGCAAAACATGGAATTTTTTTACATTTTAACCACTAGTCTGAATATCCAGCTTCCTTCAACTGGATCAGCAAAGAGGATGCCTGTCAAAAAAGGCTTTTTCCTTCCACCCACTCCTTTGCTTACTTTATTGCAAAACAGATCTTCATAAGAGATGTTGCAAATTTATGAGGCTGCAGAGAAGACAAGCAGGCTTTTTCCAGGCTTTTGTTTAAAAAGCTATTTGATACGTGTGTTGATATTTGAAAAAAAAATCAGGAAGTGTGTAATATGTAAATGACATATACAATGTAAATATATAATAAGTATGCATAATAATGACATCTGCTGTTTTACTCTAATCTTCAGCATATGTAGCTTATTTCAATTTCACAGTTTTATAAATATTTCCATTTTGTGTGCATCTTCATAAGGACTTTAATGGTACTTGAAAAGTAGGAGGAGGATCTGCAGTGTCAATACAAGCCTGTTTGAGGAGCGATAATTCCAGAGAGACTTGGCACTGCTGATGTTAGAGATGGTGAGTTGAAGGAGGGCAGAAAGTTGTGAGAACACGCAGTGCTCTTCCATGCCCTGTCTCCTGGATGGAGGTCACTACCAGCAGGACAGGCACAGACTTGCAGGGAGTCAAAAATTTGATTGAAATGTCTGGAAAAGGAACAAGGAATCCATTTTAATTTGTTTTCTGTGATAACATAAGCCAGATTTTAGAGAGACAGAAAGTTTTTGTATTGSAGTAGTTTTATCCTGACTGTGAATTACTTGGTTAACTATTCATTTTACACACATGAAAATATTCCTGTTAAACAATATACAGTCTGCATGCATTTTTGAATGCCTCTTTCTTGTCTTTCCAGGACCACCATCATATATGTAGGGGGGAKTTTGGGTGATTAAACCATGTGAAAGATGTTCAGGGCAAACATTGAGACAGTGTTACCATGCAGGGAACATAACCTCGAACCTTTTATTGGTAATAGGAACAAACCACGTTCCTTTGAACGTGATGAACTGCCCTGCCCTGTGCTGTGGGGTGATAAATGCATGGCAGGCCTTGCCAAATCCCTGCAGCTGTGCTTTGCAGGCTCAGCAGTGCCACAGCAGCCAGTGCAGCAGGGCAAGAGGCAGCATCCTGAGGGAGAGAGGGTAAGGATGGATGGGGAACAGAAGCAGTGCAGCCCTTGGTCCTTGCCTGAAGCTCTGTTAGAGCTTTGAGGTTRAAAAGTTTGGGGACATTTCGTGTGCTTTCACGGCAAGGCAGTGGAGGAGGAAGCCTGACTCATCTTGGCAGCACTTCACAAAACCTGCTGTCCTGACTTCAGGCAGAACTGACCCATGGCTGTTTTTATGTTCCCTTATCTATTTAGAAATGAGGTTTTTGTTCCTTGTCTGACGGGTTTGCAGCTGTGCAAAGGTTGGAACCCAGGCAAGGGCAGCAATCACACAAAAGGTGAACTATTGAAAACCAAAGCAGAAACTGAGAGATAAGATAAAATGACAGACATAAAACACATTGTATTTGCCATGGATGGCATCTGACAGGATGGGTGCCCAGCAGCAAGGTTCATGATGGGGTCAGAAATTACAGTCTGACGGAGACTGACGCTAAATAATCCAGAGTTCATGTCTTCACACTGTCCATAATTTCTAGAGAATTATCTCGAAATATCAAACTCTTTCTTTCCCATTGTTTATATGTTTATATCATGTATGTCCTGAGTAATATGTAAAACTTTTGCTACCTATATATTTACACTTATATTTTAGAAAGCTCCTGTTTTTCTTCTTGCCCAATTTTTGTGAATTGCTCAGGCTCTTGGAGGTCTGAGCCATTTGATTAACATTCCTGAAAGCTGTCTGCCTTCACATCCATCTGTGCTGATGTCACAGTCTGCACTTGTTTGACATAAATTGTTATTGGAGATTGGATTTCTTCCCCTGTAATTCCCTTTTCTCAGCCATGCCTTACTCTTGCCTTGGTACATTTTGTCATTAAGTCTGCTTGATCATTTTTGTACTATCAAGACCTAAACTCTTTAACTGCTGGCAATTCCACTGATCTTCAGTCAGTTTKTCTTAAATAAACATTATCTGCCACACACCTGAGGTTGTATCATCATCTGCATGAGAGGTAGGTTGGAYAGTCAGCCTGCTGCAGGTTTACAGCCCAGGACTGAGCTCTGAACCAAGGAGCGTTGCATCTTCATTTCAGGATTCCTGGGAAAATCGAGCCCTTGAAAAAAAAAATCTCTTTAGCTCTTAGAAGTGTGGCATGGGTTTTTCTAAATCTGGAAAACTGTTTCAGCCTTGTTATTTCAGTGTTCCTTTTGCTTCATATTCTTTGTAATGAAAAGTGACAGTTATTTTACATACTGGAAAATCTTGCATGATTGGGCTCAGTTCAGTATCTGCAGGAGGAAATTAAGATTACACTGCTTGCACATTAATGATGAACTTCCTGTGGCTTTTTAATGACATTTTATTTTAAATACAAAGATGCTATTGTTGGTGAACAAGATCACTACAGTTAATCCTAATGATCAGGATCAGATCATATTTGTATTAATGTGATCTGTAATTAAAAACAACTGCTTTGTAATAGCAATTAAAACATTCAGTGAATAATTAAATGCTGCTTTTTAAAGACTTTTTCCTTGCACTGAATGAATGTCAGGCTGACAGTCAAGAGGGCTGGTGTTAAACAATTTCCTAGGAGTGCTTGACAATTACATTTTTCATGTCAGATAGTTGCCTTTCAGTTTGCACTCTTGGCTCTGCCCTTTTCCTGTGCACTGAGCTGTGTATCTGCAGTTTTACTCCTCAGTGCAGTGGCCATTTCCTTGCTCAGACTCTATTTTTATCAGAGTTCTTGCATGTTTTTTTCTKCTGTTGTATAGTCTTTGCTTCACTGTTCTCCCCTGGTCTGCCCCTCCAAATGCCTGGAAGAGCAGTGAAAATAAATTTACTCTTCAAATTTACCCATGCAGTACCATCCTGTTTTTTGTTCCTTGTTCAGCAGCCTKTTGTTCTGAGTGTACTTGGAGACAGTTTTCAAAGCAGATGTGTTTAGAGCTTCAGAAATTTTACTGCCAGCCAGTTCCCAACATAAATGGAATTATATTGTAAAGAAGTATCAGTTCTTTATGGGAGATTGCATGAGAATAGGGGCACAGCACAGAATCATTACATTGCAGGCAGTCGTAGCGCTCCTCTAGACGTGCTCTGAGGTCAGACTCTGCTGTGTTTTGTGAGCAGGACTGTGCTGGGCCGTGCTGGATCCCTGGGGGCTGATGTGGCTCCTCAGGAGTGGAACTTTCTCCTGTCCATTGGCTTCAGGGTGGGCACTGCCACAATTTCACCTTGTTTGTGAAGCCAGCGCTGAAGTCAYCCCCTTTGGCGTGGGAACAGTCTTGTTTGCTGTAGAGAGCAGAGGAATTTGTATTTATAGGTGTGTAACCTTTCAATTGCCATTCCCTCTGTCTGTGACAATTGATGGCAGATAAGATGAACAGGGGTTTTTCAGCCACAGCTGCCTCACTGCAGTATTCGGTGTCACTGGGGACTTTTGGCCAACTCACCCACATTTATTTACTGCCTACAAAGGAAAAAATAATTCAAGTGACCCCACTTATTTCAATCATGTCTATAAAATTAACACGAACCACTTGTTTACTGGAATCCGCCCAGCTCATGCCTTCAGTCAGAGAGTTAAGGATGATAATAATCTTGTTGCTCTTTCCAAGACATTCATTATCTTGAAGATTTCAGCACAAAGAGAAAATGTTGCCTAATAAATTCCCAAGTCTGCTCTTTTTGAAGTTCCTTGAGCAATTCGAGGAGCCAATAATAGCCCATTTTAACAGTCATTCAAAGTCTGCTTTGAGAAGAATATAACATTTATTTGGGCATAAACTGAGAATCTGGGCCCTAGACAGACGCTCGTTGTGTCTTCCTGATGAAGGCKTTTGCTGCTCTGAAGGGAACTGAASTAAGTGAGGAGGACAGCTCGTTCTGGCTCTCATCGCCTGCGAAATGCATCCTTTCACATGACAGCAGGCTGCGGCTCGCCCCGGCTTCCTTGGGCTGTGCCGGGCGAGCCCCATTCCCTGCTGCTGGGGCTGGCAAAGGGCAGCGCTGAGCCGGGCAGCAGCAGTGCCGGGGATTGCCTGCGCTCCGTGCCGTGCCGTGCCGTCCCATCCCAACCCATCCCATCCCCGCTGGGGCTGCTGCTGTGGCACCGCTTTCCCCTCCTGCCGTCTGCCCTGCCTGCAGCGCTGCGTGTTCGGCCCTTCCCGAGCGAGCGGATCCGTGCCACGGCGGGGGAGCTGGCACAGGGCCGTGTGCCGGCATCCTTCCCGTGCTGAACATCCCCCGAGAGGGGATTGTCTGCAACCTGCGCCGCCACGGGCTTCTCCAGCACCGCCGGGGCTGCTGCCGGGGCTGCTGCCGGGGCTGCTCCCGGGCTGCTCCCGGCCTTTCCCTGGGCTGCTCCCGGCCTCTCCCGGGCTGCTCCCGGCCTTTCCCTGGGCTGCTCCCGGCCTTTCCCTGGGCTGCTCCCGGCCGCTGCTCTCGGCAGAGGAGCGCAGGGACCGGCACTGGGCGCTCCTGCTGGATTCGCACCTCTCCTGTCACTGAGAGACAGCGAATAGCAGAGACAGAACAGGATACTGGAAGCCTTTTCCCTTGGATGTGTGGGAAACAGCAACCAAAGGGCCAAAGCCTGCAAAATGACAGTGCTAAATCTGCCCCATCACTAAAGGGACACAGTGTGTGTGTGTGTGTGTCCCTCCTTGGCATTGCTCCATGTGCAATACCCATCCTTACAAACCACGGACTAGCAGCTGTTAGCTTCAAAYCTGTAATTCCAGCAGTTCCCCTGGGCTGATTTCTGGCAGTGCCCCATCTCTGCAGTTCATGCACAGTGGGAGATTTTAGGCAGAGATTTTCTTCCTTTCAAAGCCTTGCAAATATCACTCTGCTGAAGCGTTATTATTATGTTGGTGAACATGTAGCATGATAATTGTCAGGTGTCACTTTGATATTTGGAATGGTTGGCACAGTARAATTACTAATGAGAAATACATGTTTTGAAAGATATACATAGCATGATGTGTGAGCTATCATTGTGCTGTCTCTGCAAATGAAACTGTGTTCCAGCAATCAGAAAATACCCAAAACAGTTTCTTTCTTAMGAATTACAGTGCACTGCAGCAGTAGTGTGTGCTCCAAGGTTGCTGTAGATTATTAAATGCTTGTAAAAGAGAACTCCAGTGTATAAAAGACTAAATCCGGTCCTACACACCAGGTTTGAGATACAAAAACAGAGATTGAATTTTCCCACTGGTTCCATGAGAGAAAGCACCACTGAATGTGAGACATCACTTACACTTTGTCCCTGGAACTGAAACGTGTCTTTGCCTTTCACCCTGTCMCAGTGCTTGGGGGGAGCTGATGAGTGATGCAAAATCAAGGAAAAAATCCAGAGAGCAACTGTTTAGAAAGCCARAAGTAGTAATCTCATCCTGCAATCATCCTTCCACTGGCCATTTAATTCAAATTAAGTGGAAATAATGCCACTGTAGAGTATTGCCACTGTTATATTCCCTCACAGCACGTTTTGGACTAGTGCTGATGTTATAGAAGATAACTTACCAAAATCTCTGATAAATCTGATAAAATTCACACCATCTATTTGTAGATGGAGAATATTGTGATTTTTCTGGGTGGCATAGTCTGTGAGCAGTGAGTGAGTTAACATGATGCTGTGCTGTCCATGTGGTTCTGCCAGCTGAGGATGTGGATATGCTGGGATGTGATCACTGACTGTGTGTGGAGGGACTCCTTGTTTCTGACAGAAGYGTAAGTGTGGAGTTAGGGAAATACAACCAGTGGTAAATGCAGTGTAATTACAAATCACTGTTTTGAAGCACTGTGCAGACAGCATGAGAGGAAAGCTGCTCTGTGGCTGAAGAAAGYTGGGCACTCTGCAGTCTGGTGTTTGGCTCAGATGTAGTCAGTGTGTTGGGYACAGTACAGAAAAAGGTCTGGTCTCCAAAGTTGGTGTCTATTCAAGTAAGGGAGGGGGGCAATTTCCTAGAAAACTTTCTGATGTCTTTTCCTAATGCATATATTCTTCATGATCTTTGCTGGAGCCAATAAAATGGCAAGTGTTTGAACTTAAGGTGCATCATTTTTGGTGTCAGAAGTTTTTATTTTGCYCTGTGTTTTAACCCCAGAACTCTCATCTTTCATCATGCTGTAGAAGTGCTCATTTGTAGACTCTGAATGAATTTGTGAGAGCAGTACCACACAGACCTCYCTTGCTGAGGGCAGCCCCAGGCTGAATTTTGAGGAAGGCTGAACTGCTGACAGGGTGGCTGAGGAGCTGGGTGCAGAGCCCATAATACTCCTCTGGCTTTTGCAGCTTTTATTTTATGAATGTAAAACTGGTCTTGCAGAAGAAGTTCCTGTGATGATACAAACCAGTACAGGCACACCCACAAATCCAGGAGCAGTAACTGCAGTCCCCCTGCAGGAATCACAGGAATCACCTGGGTGAAAGTGTTAAAATTCCAGTCTCACCCAAAACAAGAGGAAACATGGAGGCCTTTCATTTCTGTGTGCTTGGTTCCAAATCTCCTTGGGTTGCTGGGGAAAAAAGATTGGAATTAATATATTTATTTTAGTGTTGCTCATATTAATAGGCTTTGCTCTTCATGCTTGTTGTATTGTAATTGTGATTTAACAACATTTATCAGTAGAGGATCACTGCAGGGCCTTTAATGATTACAGTTGTTTGAGCTGATAGTCTGAGACTATTAAATAAGGTCCAATTACTTCCCATTTATTTGTGTTGTTTTTTCCTCTCCAAGTAACAAAATGTAATCCTGAAGTTCATTATTATGCTTTGTATTGTATTCATCTAAATAGATTTTCTACCTAATTAAGGCTGAATACATTTGTGCTAAACTGACCGTATTTTACAGGGATGTTTTCATTTGTGTGTGAGGGTGTCTCTGGTTCCTGCCATCCATATTCTGATTMTTTAATTCCTATAGCTGCCAGAGATCCATTGTGTGTCTCAGCAATTCACCCTGGGCTGCTCAAGATTGTTTAGACTGGAGTTGGAATAGGCCTCCTGATGAATTTAGTTGGAATCTAGTTAATAACAAGTCACCAGGAAGCAATTTCACATGTTTACTACTGCTCTGAAAGATATAAAATCTGTACTGGCTGARTTCTGGATGAAAGAAATCGAGATGAAAGCTGAGGAATTCCGTTGAGATTAACTGTGTTATCTTTTTATGGGCTAGGTCATTGAGAGGGGAAGGTAAAAAAATAAAAAGGGAAGTTTGGCTGGTAATGGGTGTTGAGTGTGGTCACTGTGTTCATGGTTTAAACATGGCAGTGACTGAGCTTTACCTCTGTTCTTACCTTGTGCTATTTGTTTATATCCTATCTCTTTGGGGCACCTTTGCCAAATAATGAAGCAGTACTGTGAGAAATAAAAACACAGAACATCTCCCATTTTCCTTTCAGTATTGGAATAGCCATCAGGAAAAGCAGCCATGTAGATTTATCAGTTCCTGACCTCACCTGCATTCATTAGTGTCTGCTGCTGCTCCCCTGTCTTTTCAACTGAGGGTTCAGTTCAAGGATCACAATGTACAGACATGATTATAAAAAGTCACTTAAATACTTTCCCTTGAAAGAAGACAGACTTCCTTGTAAGCTCCTTCATGTCTGAACTCTTTGTTGTAAGATCCACCTTCTCTAGGGAAGAAGCTGTAGGAATAGAAACCTCCAGGGTTTTCCTGAGCTTCCTCAGGAGCTGCATTTTGCACTGTCAGGCCAGTCCTGCTTCATCTCTCTGCTGGTTTTGTGGTGAATTCTGTTTAAAGTTGTGSTTGTGCTGAGGTGGGTCTGGAGGCTCAGTCACACTGGGGAATGCTGCAGGACAGATGTTCAAATGAATGATCTGGGGAGGGTTTGTTTGCTGGGAACTGAGCAGAGTTTTGTGTCATCAGGGGTGGGTTCCACTGCCCACACCCAGGCACAGCTGGAGCTGCTGCAGAGCAGAGGTGGGGACGAGGGAAATGTGTGAGTGTGTGCTCAGACAGAAAAGCCTGTCCCAGTGAGTGCTGCTGTTCTGGGCTGAACTGGGCTCTGTGTGTGTGCACTGACATTAAAACCTGTCCCCAGCCCAGTGAGTGCTGCTGTTCTGGGCTGAACTGGGCTCTGTGTGTGTGCACTGACATTAAAACCTGTCCCCAGCCCTGTGAGTGCTGCTGTTCTGGGCTGAACTGGGCTCTGTGTGTGTGTACACAGACATTAAACCCTGTCCCCAGCCCTGTGAGTGCTGCTGTTCTGGGGTGAATCAGGCTGGGAGGGACCTTTGCCAAAGGCAGGGCTCCTGCCTGAATCTGGAGCCTTCATGAGGTTCAGTGTCATTTGCAAGAGAGCAGAATGTAAAGTGGGGGCAGTTGCTGGTTGTAARTCAAGTTCTGTTACAGACTGAATACATTTGAGGGCTCTGTGTTGTCAAAGTCCAAACTTGCCTGAAAGTTTAAATTAGCAGGAAACAAAGTGGTCAGTTTTGGAAGCACTGTGGATGTGTGCTTTCACAGCTCCCTCTAGCAGTATTCCAAACTTTTTAGTAGCCAGATGAATCTGAAATTACTGTTGATACAATATGGCTTTTGTACAGTTACTGTGCTAAGCTGGAACACATGTGAAAATCTGTTTGGTCTCTTGGGGGATGCAATATTATTTTACTCATCTAAATCACTCTCAAAGTAAGTCACATGTTAGCAAAAACCAGAAAAACTCCTCTGAGGAAAGAGCCAAATTTTTGAAGCTGTTTTCACTGGATTTCAAATCAGAACCCCTTCCCTTAATGTATATATGTAAAAATGAATAAAAGCAACTTCTATTAGTGATGTTTTCATGATGTTATTTCTGGTGTTTAGGATCACACTGCTGAAATTGGTGTCAAGCAAAAATAAAAATTGATGGCAACAGTTTTGGAAAGGAAGGGGAAAATAATCCTCCAAGCAGTCACTTAGCAGTGCAGATGTTCCACTGAGGGGTCCCCTGTGCACTTTGGGGGGTCCATCTGTTTCTCTGCATTTTGAAATGCCAAGTGGTGTAGTTTTGGGCTGGCTGTGCCTGTATMTGTTAAAACTGAACCTGAAGGACTCATGCTTTTTCAAGTATCAGAATCCCCCTTTTAACCCAAATTACTGCTTTGCCTCATTTTCCYTTTACATAACAGAAAGCTCTGTATTTGAAGCAATTACATCTCTCATCTTTGTCAGCTTGCAAGTCAATAAACCTATTTCCACCTTCTGCATCTCCCTCTCTAATGAAAGCCATAAAGTAGCATAATATATTTCTCACAAAATGTTTCTCACAAGTCTTCAGCCACTGACAATTAAAGTACAATGTACTTATTACAACAAAATGGAAAAACATATGGAAAAATATAACTACATTAACATCTGCTGCCTTTCCTCCATCTGCTGTCTTTGGCCTCRCTTCTGTTCAGACCTGCCAAAAGTACTCATTTTCCAAGGGTCTCATGGCACATCCACCACATCTTCAATTAAAGTTMCCCATTCCTTGTTTGTTTTGAAGGCACAGTGGGATGTCTGCTCTGCATCCATGTGCTGCATGAGGGCTTCAGGCACAGCAGTGGTGGTTTTACAGTCTGGAGCATGTGAGTGTGGTAGGCCAGGAGACAATGGGGTTTGTAGTGCTGGATGCAAAAAATTTCAACTAAGAAACAGCCCACAAATGCACAAAGATAAGAGCAGAAAAAAAATCTTTCATTGTAGAGATGCCATTCTCTGACTCTTCTGGCAATTGGAAGGTGCCTTTATTGAAATAATTAACAAGCACTACAAAATAGTATGTCACAGCTGTGATTAATATTGAACAGAAAYGTGCTTTAATTATCCTTTCATAGTTCTGTTTAAATTCTTCTCAGTCACAGGACAGGTGAAATAGATGGTCCTGTGAAAGCTGACCAGCTCTCTGAGGCTTTGACATGTGATGCAGCTGTTCCCCAGCTGTGGGAGCTGATTTGGATGCTGGCAGCCCCACAAAGCAGCAAGTGCCTGTGGCAGCTCTGGGCCCTGAGCTGTGTGTGGCCCTGCCCAGCCATKGCAGATTGGCACAGGAGGAGCAGGCTGTTCTCATGCTGCAGTGGGGTGTCCCACRGGGAATGGGCTGCCTTGGTGGGGGTTTCCCTTGCCCAGTATTGGAGCCACAGTCTTTTACCTCCTGCCTTCAGCACACAGGATACAGAACTGTACCTGAAGGAGTACAGGAGAATTGGTAACCCCAGTGCTGTGCTTGAACATGCTCAGCTTGGATGCAAATACAGRCAAGCAAAACGTGAAGAGAGGCAGTGTGCAGGTGTGTGAGCTTACCTGGGCTCTGGCTGAGCTGGTGTGGGCTGTACTTGCAGAACTCTGTGAGTGCTAACAGGCTCTCACTAAAATCCATCTGTCATTACAGACAGCTGTGCAGTTCTTCCCAATTCTCTGTGTTTGTGCTGGGTGCAGCAGCAGCAGCAGCTCTTGTTGGGTCTGTAGTAGGTGACAGCAGCAATTTATTCCATGGTTTCCTCAGCAGATTGCAAAGGCTTCCCCTCCTGAGATAGATGGGACTTTGAATTCAGTCAAGCTCAGAATGCCCCAGACCCTCAATCACTGCAGACAAAGTGGCTARTACACCAAAGAGCATACATTGTGTGTGACAAACTTTAATAAAACACACCAGAGGTGGAGTTTGGAGAATTAAAATCTGTGTGTTCAGCAGGGAGCAGAATTTGGAGCAGAATTCAAATTCTCACATTGCATAAAATGGCTCTGAGCTTGAAATGTTCTTTTTGCTTTAATATTATAATACCATTTTTAGCATCAATGGCAATCAGTAKGTAATTGGCAGTGATCTCATGCACACTCCTGGGTACAGACTGTTCTTTCCCAGTTCTGGAGTATTTGCTTGTTATTCCTGAGCTGCAGCACGCTCAGAAGAGGCCCCACAGTCATTAAAACTCTCCGTGCCAGGGCTCTTGCTACTGAGCACTCAGCAGTTAACCWCCCCTTGTATCTTCTGAGAACCAGATCCAGTCAGGACAGAACATTTCTGCTTGTGGCAGTCCTTCTCTTTGGCCTGTGTTCYGTGACAGACATCCACAGTGTCACACTTCTTGGAAATATGGTGCTGCAAAGTCTCCAGAGGTTTCTTTGTAGCAKCTTCCAGTCCCTGAAGAGGGACTTTAGCAAGGGCATGGAGTGATTGGACAAGAGGGGATGGCTTTAACCTGACTGASGTTAGGACAGGCACAGGTGGGATAGGTGCTCTTGGGTGGCAYGTGTTGTGTGTGACACCTGTAATGCTTTTAATTTAATTTAATTTTAAAAAAGGTCATTTAATAAGGTAGTCCCTCAAATGAGTTGGTTTTGGATAGAGCCTTTTCTGGTCTATGCCCAGAGAGAATTGCTCTGTTGCAAAGACCAAAACGGTGCTTCAAGTAGCAGTGTTAGCTGTTGGTGTGAAAATACTGCTTTCATCTTTGGCTGTGGACACACGTGGGCTGTGTTCATGGGCTTACCCTTCTCATTTGGTCCTGCCACAGCCTTCCATTTTTCAGTGATTTGCAAGCACAGAGAGAAGGAGATGCTGCTAACAAACAGCTGGGTAAAAGTTGAAAAAAATGATGATTCAGACAGTGAGCCTGCTGATGGATGTCCCCTGGTCCTGTCAGAACTGGGATTGCCTGGTTTCAAGATCATCCTTCTGTGAGATGACTCTGCCCTGTCTTGAATGTCTTAGASATCCATGACAAATAAAATCTGCAATTAATCCAGCACTGTAAAAATAAAGTATTGCAGAGCAAGTAAAACCCAGCTGGAAACCTGATGTGGTGCTTTTTGCTGGTACCCCTGAACTTCACCAATGAACAGAACTCACTGTCAGCAGCTGCTGCTGTTCTGAGCTCAGAGCTGAGTTTCATTTCCTCTGCACTGCAAACACTCTGTGTACATTCTGCTCTCACCTGGGCAGCCTATCTTGAAATCATTGTGCTGTAAAAATCACACTTGGCTTTGCTGAAAGGGAAGTGCAGATCAAAGGTGGGTGGAGATTCTGGGTTTTGTGGCATTTAGCACTTGCACCAACAGGTGTGAGATTGTGTGAGGCTGGATTTGACTTTCCAACTGGGGTATCTGTGACATGTCCTTCTGTTCCAATGTGTATCTATAGCTTTTGGGTTTGCACTTGTGCATACCCTGCTTTATTTTTAGTCCTTGTTTCTCCCCAAGAGATGTCCCTGCAGACACTGGCTGTCCTGTGTGGTGGGAGTTCTTGTGGTGCTCACTRTCTCTGCAGGCAGGGAGGAGTTGTGGCCCAGCTTCATTTTGTGTCTGCCTTGGAAGCATTTAGAATTCATTCGTTTTTTTTCAGATTCCAGCAGGTAGATTTGGAGAAGCATTTCCCAGAGGGGCAAAGCACTTGAGGGAGGAAAACAGTTTAAAGAGGAGAACCATACRCCAATGAATCTGCTGTTTGCTTTGCCTTTTCCTCCTGAGGTTTCATCTCAGCTCTGTGCTCTGTCCCTCTGTGGTGGGATCGGTGCTGCAGAGCCTGCAGCTGCAGCTCCAGGCAGTGCCAGGGCCCTGCACAAAACTTCTAATGAAAAACATTTCCCATTGCTGAGCTTCTGAGGTCAAGCTGGTACTGACAGGCATGGCCTGGGATAAGTCATTATCTCCCTCTCCTTTCTCTGCAACCCTGGCTGTTAAATAGTTCCTCCCAGAAGAGGTGGGAGCAACAATTAGCTCATGCTGATAAAATGTTTGGAATACAAAATGTGGTTAATAGGTGCTGAAAGATGCTCCCATCAGTCATCATTAGTGATGCTGTCATTTCCCAGGCTGATTTTTGGTTATGTGTTCCACAAGTGGAAAGGAAACAGCACAGACTCAAAAAGTCTATCAATGTTTTTACTCTTGTCTTCAGATGTTTTTATAACCATTCATCATTGATTTTATCTGCTGCTGTTCACTTTGGCAAACAGAGATATTTCCATGTCTGTGGGGCTGAAAATGGTGCTCCCCAGGTTTCCACAGCTGGAGCAAAGGCAGCTCAACCCCACCCACCCCTGATGCAGACAAATATTTTACATGGCCTATTCCTTTGCCTTTATAGGATAGATTTTGAATGTTGCAAAGTTATGGGCTGTGTACTTATCTAAGAGCATCGAGAGGAAGARCATGGTGGTTAAGGGCTGWCACCTGAGCCTGACTCTGCCCTGTAGGAACTAAAAAMAAAAATGTAAAATTGGGAGGAATTTGTTTTGTAGCAAAGTTACTTCACTGACAGAAAGCTCAGCCTGCAGTCAGGTGGTGCTTTCTGCAGAGCAAGGAAGCAGTTCTGGGWTACCAAACTCTGACTGTTAAGGGAGTGAAGGAAAGCATGGAAGGAGCTGCTTTTGCTCCCTTGAAGGCTGTGTCTRTTTTCTCATGGATATTTAATGGTGTCAGGGTGAAGTGTCTGGTTAATCACTGCTCACAAAGCTGTGTGAAACCTCTCTGCTCCATCTGAGATAGGGCTTGGACTCTGGCCCAGTGAGGMAGAGATGCCAGTGCAGGTGACTTGGGCACCCCAGAGGCCTCTCAGCTTCTGTCTGCTGCAAAGCCCAACACGGGGATTTTGTGCTGTATGTTGGGCTGTAACTGATCTGTGTTTTCATGTCAGAAATGCTGTAATGCATGGGATGTGGCTGTTTCAGTAAGATGAGTATGATTTCTCTCCCCATTTGTAGGATGGCTATTTTTCCCACCGACCGAAGGAGAAAACACGAACAGACAGCAATAATGAAAACTCAGTCCCCAAGGACTTCGAAACTGTTGATAACAGTAACTTTGCTCCCAGGACTCAGAGGCAAAAACACCAGTCTGAACTGGTGAAAAAACCCCTTAGCAAACAAAAGGAGCACTTGAGAAAGAAACTGGAAGAGGAGAAGATGAAGGAGACCTTGGGGAAGAACTCCAACGAGGTGGTGCAGTTCAGTGATCCCCTGGGGAAAAACGGCAGCAACGGCAKCGATCTGAAGGACATTGCCGGGTCTCCCGCCCAGCAGGCTGCAGAGAAGGCCAGCAGCAGCTCCCCGGGGCTGGAGGCAGAGCAGCAGTGCGAGGTGACAGGGAAGGACGCGCTGTCRGCCCTGTCCCGCGCCAGGAGCGCGCAGTGCCGCCGCGACATCGCCCGCGCMTACTGCCAGCACCAGCTGGGCACGCTGATGCCAGAGCAGGTGACACGSCTCTGTGCCCTCGAGGGTAAGTTGGGACAGGGAGCACTGACACACTGCTGGGGGGAGGCTTTCTGTGCCGCTGGAGTGGCCTTCTGCTGACACAAATGGCTTCATTGCAGGAGCGTGTGATGGGCTCAGCCCTGAGAACGAGGGAGGTTTGAGGATGTTTTTAACAATGATAGGGATGTCACAGGCTCCGTGGTGGATTCCTGTGGAATTTGCACAATGTGATCTAGGTATTCAGCTGCTACTCCTGTTTCTTGTAGTTCTTAACCTACAGGCACAGAGAAGCACAGYCAAAATCTTGTCATGCTGTGCAGGAGTTGTGTGCTTTTTGGTAATCAGAGAACAGCCACTGTGAATTTTGGAGCTTTATGCTAACCAGCACATGAGTGGCATTGCTGTTGTGGCTGTATGGCTATTTTTCTGTCACYGTGGAGTCCTGAGCATTTTGATAACCTGAGGTAATTATCAGAAGTACATAAAAAAAGTTCCAAAAGCACAGGGAAAATCCAATTTTGTGGCTGACTTCTATTTTTAATGTTCCTGAATCAGCAAAAGTTATTTTCAAAATCATTGCTGGAGAGTCAGTTACCTCTGCTGGCCTAAGCCAAGCTTTGATTTGCTGCTTTGGTTTCTCCATGCCCTCAGATTATGAGTTACCTGTCAGCTTGCTGTCAGTTTGCATGCCTGAGCTGACCTTTTTCTACTTTTCAAAAAGTGCTGCATGTGCCACWGTTCATCCAGCTATAAGCTCTCCATAGAGTAAAGTGCCTTAAAAATATAGCATTGATTGTTGGTCAAAGTGGGTATTGATCAGGAGCAGCTTTATTCACAGCAGATTTGTTTATACAATAGGCCAGAGTCCCCACCCTGGAATTGGCACTTCAGCCCTTGCACAGGATATGCCAAGTCTGTGTCCAAGCTGAAAATGCAGAGGGGATTTATAAACTTCAGGGCAAGTTTTGCTTTGAGACTCATGAAAGGTGACTTCACCAACTCTGCTGGTCCTTGAGAGGAGCTGAGCTTGGCTGTAGGAGGTATTTGTGAGGTGGCAGCCTTTGGGGTGTAAGAAGCCCCTTGGCAGGGTTGCTGGTGGGGGCACATGTGGGTGGAGACCTCGGCACTGTGTGTCTCAGAAAAGGGAGCTGGTGTTTGCCAGCAGCAGTCAGACATCTGGGGGCTGTGTGCTCAGCATGGGAGTGTTGTTCCTGTCACTTGGGTTTGAACAAAGGTTTCCTGTCTGTTTTCAGCAAAACTGTGCAGTATAAATATTTATGCTTTGGAGCAGCACATTCATCCATTACCCCAGCACAGGAACGTGTTCCCAGTGCTGTGGTTTCCAGTGAGATGTCATGCAGCATTTAATCCCCTTGGATCCTGTCTCAGCTGATCCAAACCATGACGCTGCTAAGTGCAGCTATCAATCATGGACAGGACTGCATCCAGCTGGATTCTCATAAATGTGARGGGATGCATTCACTCCAGTGGTTATCACCCACAACAGGATCATACAGGCTGCTCYATTTGAAAGTGTTTGATTGTTTCCAAAGGCAACAGGCAAAGGAAGTTGATRAGAGGATCTTCAGTGATAAAAGAAAGGATTGTTAAAATCAAGAGCATGATGTCCCTTATCTGATGTGCAGGTGTTATTTCCCTGAGGGCTGTGGTCCCTGTAAGGGCATGGCTGCTGGAGCAGTAGAACAGGACATGCCACCTTCACCTGTCACCTGGCTTGCAGAGCAGGTGAGCYGGCATTTCCCTGCAAATCCTAAAAACATGGCACAAATACTGTGGCCCAGGACATGGGTGTCAGAGCTTTAGGTGCAGCCTTACCCAGGGCAGGGCCGTGGGCAGCTTGCAAGTCTCCCTTCACTCAGAAGGGAATGCTTGGCCTTTGWACAAGTGTGTTTTGGGGAAAATGCATGCAGCAAATGTAAGAGGGGAAGTGTAGGTTCAGCACAAGGTTAGATGATGAAACAGCAAATCCAGTCCTGTGCAGTTGAGGAAAGCAGAGAGCCTCAGGTGATCCTGATTTATTTCCCATGGGCATTTCTGCTGTCTTTTCTTAGTTTTTAAATCAAACAGGTTTTCCACTGCCTTCATTCCTGTGGGGTAAACCCAGCTTACAATAAAGTAGGAAAAGAATCAAGCTTCCCTCATTCCAAATAATTTATCAGCACTGAAAGAGTTTCTTGCAGATCAGACTGCCTTCTCCCTGGTTGCTTATTGATAATGCTGCTCTGGCACACTGAAACAAGTGCTTTCAGCTTCTTRGAGGCTGCTGGGAAGAAAATTTTCCATTTTACTTTAGAAAATACAACCTTATGGTTTTCAAACTGAGAGAAAAGGGCTCTGGAGCTCTGCTTACTGAACAACACACAGGTAATAGCAATCTGAATGTCCATAATGTTTTTATCTGATGACTTCAAAGCACTCAGCAGAAGGAGGTGTGATTTGCAGGAAAGGAGAGGAAAGCCACAGGATACCARATACTTGAGGGGAGGAGCAGAGCTGCTTTTCAAGGCATGGAAATGAGAGCATCCTCCATGGAATTTTAAAAGAGTGGGAGCTCTAATGAAGCAAATAGAGAATTTCATCTGCTCCATATTCATGTGTATGCACACAGTGACACAGAAATGYGTGGTTTGTTTAGCTTTTAAGGGTTTGGCAGTGCATTTTTGGACTCACTGGGTTTGATCTACAGATCACTGAACCCCAGATTTGTCTTTTTCTGCTGGTTTCAGGATTCCAAATGGCACTGGCTGCTGCTTTCCTGTGTGTTAATCTGTGAGTGTGACAGAATCACAGTGGTGAGCTGTGACGCTTTAAGGAGCATGTAAGAGCCACTGCACATGCAGCCCAGACAGCATTTTAATTTGCTGCTCCACAGATGACTCTGGTTGCAGTAAATTTACTGTGAGTAGACTAATTGCAAAATAACCCTAATTGAGTAGTTATCAGCAAACAACATCCTGTGGAACAAAACTGCTTACAATTAATAGCGTTTAAGCCATGCACTGGTATTCTGCAGAACACTAAGATGTAATTACACCGTGTACAGAGATTGTGCTCTGCTCATGTTTCCAGCACTGCTTTCATTATAAAGGGCYGGTTCAAGATTCAGTACTTGCATTTTAGGCAAAGTGAATTTATGAAATAGGTGATGTGTCTCTCCCCTTACGAGTGTGAGGCAGAGGCAACTCTAATAAAATCAGGGAAGCTGTGGCACTGTCAGGAGATAAATGAGATSTCAGGAAGGCTGGATGTCACCAGTGATTCTCAGATTAGCTTTGATTATGGTCACATGCACAAGTTTGGATAGCTAAAACTGGGATGTAAGSAATGCAAAGATACTTTGCTGTTCTGGCTGAAAATGGGCCCTCCCTCACTGCATGGGTGAGGAATGCAGTCTCTCATTTCAGTGRTGGGAATGCATGGCAGTGCACAAACAGGGCACAGGAGCCCTGTCACCAGCCTGGGGGTGCAGACAGCCCCTGCCTGGCTCTTGGGCACTCTGCTCCTCTGCAGGGCTGATGAGGCAGTGCTGGGGTGAGAGCTGACAAAACACTTCCCTCTGCTCACAGCTGATCTGTTCCTGGGCACAGGCCCAAATGAATGAAATATCCTTAGAAACGAGATCTGGCCAGTGGGTCAGAAACTGGACAAGTTTCTTTACAGAAGGAAGATGTGTGTACATCTTGTAAGGGAAGTGGAATTGCTAGAAATGTCCTTGTGGCATCCCAAACTAGGATGTCAGTGTTTTGCCATCTCTTTGTACCTCTGGGGACAGCTGCCCTGTAGAAAACAGGGATGTGTGAGATTGTGCTATTGCAGAGCTGAAGGATTCTTTCTCCAGAAATAAGGCTCTGATGAGTGCAGGCTGGCTCTGTCCTGCATAGACAGCTTTGGGTTTAGGAGAAACTCAGTGAGGGGAAAACTGCTGGGTGGCTGTGCCAATTAATCCTTTCATTTAAATACAGAGAGCTCCTGTCTAGATCATCTGCAAGCGTAGATGTGGGAGAATGAAATCAGCCTGCTGTTCCTCTGGTTTTCTGTCCTGATGCTCCTGTCTGGCTACGTTCTCCCTGCCAGGCCTGTGTGATCACCCTGGGCCTGCAGGCTGCAGAAATCAGCTGGCACTGGCATCTCAAGGAAGTGCTGGGAGCAGTACAGGACAGGAGTGGAGGCAGAAGGGATGGAAAATTTATGGTCAGCAGTCCTAGTTCTCAGCAGGCCTCTGTTTTGGAAAATGTTATCATTTTGTGGAGCATGAAAGGGGGAGCGTGGGAGAGGATAATGGCTGAGTGTGTCCCTGCTGAAACCTCCTGGGAAGAGAGCATGAGGGTGAGAGAGAGCACAAGCTCAGTGAATATTTTGACAGAGATTACTCTGTATGTACAGAGATGAAAGTACTCAAGTGATCATTAATGCTTCCCAGTGATCCTGAAATGTGTGGACRGAGTGCTGGTGGGGAAAGTCAAATACAACTATGGCTAAAGAAAATTGTTGGTATGAAAGTGTGAGCTGGGGGGAGTGGGGAGAGGAATCAGAAGGACCAGGAAACCCCACCCAAAACAAAAACACCAAAGCCAACCTCCCCCTGCACAAGGAAAGCTTGAGCCCTTCTCTTTCTCATGCATGCTGTTGTTCATACAGAATGGTTGTTGGACCTCTGGAGTGGACTCATTCTGATTTCAGTAGACAGACCCTGAAGAGGAAACAWGGCATCTAATTACCTTAATTGTATTCAGTGCTAAGCAAGCAGCTGTGTACATCAGTACTGCACTGAGCTGGAGTTCAGGCTGCATCTTCAGTGCTGTTCTTTCCTGATTCCACATTGCAGCCATAACAGAACTGTGGTAGGGTGTCAGTGGTACACACTAACTGTAAGCAGGCAGCTTTTGGATTTGTTTTACATTCAGCTCTGTCTTCCTCCCCATTGCACCTCTCCAAATACCATTACTTAGCAAATACTCAGCTTTCACAGGAATCTGCAGCTGATGAACTCCTGTTTTGAGGATGGGAAGTGTTGTGTTCCAGAAGTGCCATGCTAGCTGCAGCTTGAGGCTGCCATGGTTTATATGAAGCCAGTGGCACTGAGTGTATCACTTTTAAAAAATTGGGGGTGAAAGTATTGACATTTAATTTCTTCCTCTTGCGCCGAGGCAAAGAATCTTCCTCTTTTGTGGCTTCTTGAAACAATGTCTTAAATACATACAGTTTTTTACAGTATTAAAAATATAATTAAAGGGAATGCACCCTGTTTCAGGGAGGTTTTTGAAAGGGTACATTTCTTTGATGTATTTCAGGAGTCACTGAGCTTTATGAGATCACTGGTTTGTAATGGCTTCCCCTGGAAATGAGGAAGAGTTGTTTAAGAGATCTAACTCTGAATTAAAATGCCAGCAATCTAGGCATGAAGCCAATCTTACAGGACATTATTGTCATTTTAAGATTCCAAACCATAATTTGTTTCTGTTGCACATATTTCTTATGCAGAAGGTAGTTTTAAAACATCTGTCTTTTTTCTCCGTGGGTAATCATGACTTCCRTAGAAAAACTGAATGACAAGAATCTGTAGCTGAGCAACCTTGAAAAGGATTTTGAAATTGCTCGTTGTATATTTAGTGTTCCAAGTAAATGCTTGTCTTTGATAGTTTGAGAGCATGCTAGAAGTGAATAGCCCTGATTCACTGCTCACACTATTTTAATATCRCTGATTTATCACTTAGTTGTGTCAAATCAGTTCCTCCTGATTGGCACCTTTGTGAGGAGGATCAGAGCACTCCCATCTCCCAGTCCCTGCTGCTGTCACCCACAGCAAAGGCTGAAGCATTTTACAGTTCTGCTATAAAATAAGATATTGGTTTAAAGTCCTGGCCCTACTGAAAGGCCCATRGCAAAAGTCAATCATTTTTCCTTTCTCACCAGCCCCCAGGGAGGCCAAAGAATTTTTCAGTTTTTCTTCTAGGGCTTGCTGCAAGCTGAATGATCTCTACCATCTCTTGTGTTCAGGGCTCACSCATGTGTCCTTATCCACAGATTCTGCTGTAAAAATGGTGGGAGATTTAAGCCAAAAAGCAAAATTACACTGCAGGAAATCATTGTGTAATAACTTGAACTCTGTGGTTTCTGGAAATTAATTTGAATAGCAATTTCATGTGCATTCAAATTGTGAAATTCCTAGCATTTCTTCTGAAGGYCTGAATTGCTAGTGCCTTTTAAAACAGACCCCCGTGCCTGAGAGCACTGTCCAAATGCTCCCTGAGCCCTGACCCCCTCCCTGGGGAGCCCTCTGGATGAAGAACCTTCTCCTGATATCCAACCTAAACCTCCCCCAGGAGTCTGCAGCAGTTGTAGGTCCTGTCAGAAAGCACAAAAAAAAACCCCAAAAAAACAGCTGTCAGTCAAAAGGATCTTTTCCTCCAAATCTCTTAGGAAAGCTCAGTGCTCAGCTGAAGTTCAGGGCAGCCCTCTGTGAAACTGGAATATAATGGCTTGCAGCATTCTCTTTCTTGCAAGGTGATTGTGTCTCTTTTGTGGAGACTTCCTTGCCCATACCAATGGAGGTGCTTTGTTGAGGTCTGGATTAATTTCTGTAACTCATGAAAAGTTGTAAGATAAATTCTTTGCTGGTGAGAATGCACCTTTGTTGGTGACTGGCTGTGAGCAGCAGCTGAARCAGCCTGGCTGCTTACTCACCTGTGCTTTTAATTGCAAGTGAAGGCTTCCATGGATATTGCAGTGCATGGAGCATTGCAAACCCTGCTTCTGTCAGGCTGAGAGCTGTGTGTGTGTCACTGTGCTGCACACCAGTGCAGCTCAGCAGTGCTGTGACTGAGCAGAGCCATGCAWCTTCATGTTCTTCATCTGCTTCTGGGCTGTGATTCATTCTGGGCAATTTACTGCAGAGTAGAGAGAGAAAGGGAAGTTCAGAAGAGAAATGTACTGCAATACGTGTTTTACCCATTTGTCCTTTCCCTTTTGGATGGGACTGAGGTGTAGGTGCTTGGCAAGAATTGCACGGGGATGCTCTGAGCAGGTTTGAGGTTCTGTCCCCARGTCATTCTCTCTGTTTGAGGCAGTCACTCCCTTTGGTCATTTATTCAAAAGCATGTGAGGAATAAACTCCCTCACAGAAAGGAAGGCTGGACAGAGAGCCCAGGCTCACCTGGCCACCTTGCCAGGGACAGCAAGAAATAAGCACTAACAGAAGTCCAGTCCTACATTAGTACTGGGGAAACTTGGGTTTCACTCTGTGATGTGTCACAGGCTGCTTGGGACACCTCAGACAGCTCATGTCAGGTACAGACCAGGTACTTAACWCCATTGCAGACACATGCAGGGGAAAATGGGGGTGCTGATGTTGCTGTTAGTTTGGTATTTGTGTGGATTTTAAATCCTGTTTATCAAGAGACTTCGCAATAATTTTGTTAAAAAATAACCATTTTTTTCTGAGTCCCCTAAGGGAACTTTTTGCTGRACAAAAGTATCTTTAGGTGGAAAAATTCTCTCTTTTCTCTCTCTTTTTGTAGTAGCTATCAGCWCATCTGATGTTTTTTGTACCAGACCAAATCTGTTCTCTTTGTTTCAGGGTGCTTAGGMTGGGATCTGTGGTTTTACTTATCATATATTTCAAAGCCTGCCTGGTGCTATATTAGTTTCCACAATAAATTTCCCAAGGTAAAGTGACAAACCAGTAATTTTTCATTATGAATCAGCTATCCATGAAAGATTGGATTTARGTCAAAATTTATTACCCTATGGAACTGAAGCCAATATTTAACATAGTGTCAGCTATCTTGATATTAGACAATTTTAATGGCTCTGCAATTTTATTCAATGATGAAGTTATTTCAGTTGTGTAGATATGTCTGGGCAATTTGATATACAGAGCCTTGAGATGACAGTTGGCTAAACATGGGAAATGCTAATTGATTGGTGGAATAATGTCTGCCTTGATATACCTTTTATTGTTAAATTATTTATCTAAAGYAATCTCCTACACTTTCAGTAGTCTTTAAGTTGGCATTAAATCAATGTTTAAGTCTTCACAGTCAGAAAGGCCTCATAACTCAAACTGATAAATATCTTCTAACACATCAGGGGGAATAATGATCCATCTTAACATCTGAAAGTAAAAAAGGTGTTACTCTTTCTATTTTCTATGAATCCCTGTAGAAGGACTGAACCATAAAGCAGAAATGGTTAGAAAACAGAAAGAAATATCAGAAAGAAAAAGCATAGTGGTAGTTTGTGTGGGGAATCGAGGGCAGATTCTGTCTGCTTTGAAGGGTGGGTGTGAATTGTGTGCAGGGCTGAGCAGAGCAGKGTGAGCTGAGCTCCCCATGCTGCTGTGCTCAGCAGGGCCTGGCAGGGCTCACCCCTGGGGCACAGGGCACAGACTGGGAGATGGGGCACAGCTCTGGTGTCTGCAGGGCACAGAGCCCCAGGGCTGCCCCTGCACTGCTCTGTGCTCGGGTGTGCAGGGGCTGGGTGTGCAAGGGCTGGGTGTGCAGGGACTGGGTGTGCAGGAGCATTCCAGTAGAATGTGAAAACCTTGCATCATCCCTGAATAATACATTTCAGAGCTGCTGAAATATCTTTGATATTTTGCATAAATCTTGCATAGAAATAATTGTGATTTGACAATTTTCATTGTCTGAGTTGAGAAGTGCCAACTGTAATTGTTACCTACCCTAAGCTGGTGTAGCTTGGTTTGGATAAAGCAGTGAACCACAGCAACCCTGCAGCTTTTCTAAAAGGCCCTCATCTCCCTTTTGAACAGCATCTGCCTGTGCTGAGGCAGAATGGGGGAAATCCTACATTTCTTCAGACTAATTGGATTAAGCCAGACTGGAAATTGTGTAATTCTRCACAGGAGACATTCAGCATCCCTAAAACCTCAAGCTTCAAAGGGCAGTTTTTGTAGCAGTTCAGGCTCCCTACCTGGGCATGTTTATTGCTTTGAACACTGCAGAATTATTTTTATGATTCATAATCATCCATAAAGAAATTCAGCTCTTATTTAAAATGCTCTATTGGGAGTGCTCAGTAGTTATTAATTAATAATGCATCAGTAAAGCAACAAAAGGGCAGGTAAAGATGCAGTTAGAAATATTGGCTGGGTCCCTGCTGYCTTCAGAATTGTGGTTATGTCTTGTTTTCCTGGGGTTAGCTCATCCTTGTTCCTCGGGGTTCTCCTCTTCATACTCCAGGCACTTTCTGTAGAAAATACTGACTGATGCATGAATTTATCCACAATTAAAAGTGAACCAAAATGCCTGTTAGCATTAAGAGGTACAAACTGACTCTTGATATTTTTTTTTCAGTGCCAGAACCCTGTCAGGGACTCATGAGTAGAGAACACAAAATTACTCAGTAATTTCTTCTAAATTAAGAAAATTCAGAGCTAAGTATAAAAAAAGAAAAAAATCACCCTAAAATCTACTTTGAACTGCTGTTTTATATATTGCTAAGGAGATTATAAACAGCAGTGCCCCTTTATTACAGTGCCAGTGAGGATCAGTGCTGTGAAAGTCAGTGCAGACCTGGTGTCMGTGGGGTTAGAGATGGACCAACGGAGTGTTGCTGCTTTAGAAGAAAAAAAGGGAAACTGCTGGGAGATTTCCTGTACCCACTGCTGGCCCAGAGCTGAGCTCTGTTTGACAACATTTTTTTGTATTTTTGCTTTCATGCTGATTGCCACTTTTGCAATGTGTCTGTTTTTGTGTGGTAATTGGTAATCTGGAAAATTTACTTGGTGTGCAAGATTTAATATCAGGTCCTCCTGTCATGCTGGCAATGAATTAACTTCTTGGACTCYATCATATGTTCTCAGCAGGCACATATGTAATTAAAATGAGCCCACGTTGAGTTCCGTATTAACACTCAAATCACCTTTGGCAAAAGGGCTCTGTGTTCTTTTGGGATTATACTCCAGGGCAATGTAATTACAGTGTCAAGTATAATTTTTACTTTTAAATACTTCTTCACTTACAATAATATTCAACTTTTCCATGGCAATTCACTTTTGGCTTTATAAAATTATTTTCTTCTAATAAAAGGTTGCCAGCACAGGCATTCTATGTCAGATGTTGCCTTCAACTCTAAGAAAGTTGTGCTGTTAAACAAGTAAGCATTTGGTGTCAGGGTTGGATTGGATTAGTTTACATAAAATCCTTCCAGAAATTAGCTGTTCTTTCATAGAGATGGTMCTTGCTGTGACAGTGGGTCATGGAAGAAAGGGTGAGGATGAGTGGGGTGTGTGGATAGTTCACCTTCTGGCAATCCTGTCTTGAGAAATGATAGGAAGAGATCTTCCATCATTCTTTCAATGCCAAAATATTTGGAYGAAATTGTAGCTCAGGTGTTTTTGATTTTTTTAGCCATAATGGGGGATTGTTAAGGAGGCTTAATCTGCATTTTTATGGATGAGGAATTGTTCAGAACTGGAACATGAGCAGAATTTGGCTCAGACATGCTAATTCTCTTTGGATACTGATCTTACCCTGTCCATTCTCCACTGATTTCAGAGGGGCTGCAGAGTAGATGGACTGAAATGAACTCAGCAGATGAACTGAATGAAGTTAAATTGCTACTGCTCATTAGCTACCTCCTTGCCTTAACAAGTCGTATTTTTTCTTGGCTCGATTACAAATAATGTTGGGGTGGRTTTTGGCTGTGAGGGGGTTGATCCCTGCTGGGCAGGGGCTCACAGAGTGTTTGCAGACCCTGCTGGACACCAGAGCGTTCCCAGAGCTGTGGCTTTGTGCCTGTCTGTCCCTGCCCCTCTGCAGAGGGAGGCACACAACAATCCGTGCTCCAGCGCTGCTGGGGTTTTGTGCTGCCTGTCCCTGCCCCTGCCCCTGCCCCTGCCCCTGTCCCTGCCCCTGTCCCTGCCCCTGCCCCTGCTCGGTGTGTGAGAGCCCCGGGCCCGGCGGGGCCAGCCCTGACCCCACAGCCGGGGAGCCCGGGCTGTGCCCGCAATCCTCTGCCTACAGGCCTTGTTTGTCCTGCTCGCTTTTTTAAATAAACATGTCATTTTACAATCTGTGAGATGCTTCTGGTGTTTCACACCTTCTCATCTCCTAAATTAGGTTTACTTAGCAGTTTTGCAGCCAGTTGATGATTTTCGTGCCCTACTGTACTATAAAAGCCAAGTTGTGAATGAATTTGTTTAGGGCTCCATCATTTTTGAGGAAAAAGAACTGAATTACATCAACACCAACACAAGTTGTTTGAGGTTGGGTTATTTTTATTTTTCTCTTTCAAGCTTCCCCCTGTGATAGGTGAGATCAAATAGCTTGTGTGTGAATGAGAGATGGCAGGAGAAAACCCCAGAATTGGGAAACCAATGCTGCTGGGTGGCATGTAGACCTTCAAAGCAGTTATTAGCGCTCGCTTTGCCTAATTAAAATGCACAACACCTGTGCTAATCAGCTTCAACCCACGCAGGTGTTTTCCATATTAGGAAAAGGCATTTCGGCTTTACCATAAAAGGAGAAGGCCTGGAAGGTTCTGTGCTGTGCCTGCAGCCATTGGCTCAGGGCAGGAGCACGGATTGGTCTCTGTGCCTGTCACTCACAGAGGTGCCGTTCTCCATTGGGCACCTGGCCACAAGCCCCGCCTCAGCCATTCCGTATTTAAGGCACAGGACAAAGCTTCTGGAGGCTTCTCGGGTGTGACAGCGGGGTTCAATGCAGGTAAGTACCCGTGCGCGGCTTCTGTTTTGTTCGTTTATTGTTTTATTAGTTTACTAAACCTTTTGCTTTACAAACACGCCCACGTTATTATTTCGAGCCGTTTCTGTGAGGCGCAGGCACCCTCAGAAACGCGATAAATCTACAGGCGGCTCACTCGGCTCCGGCCGCGGGCAGGAGTGTACCCCACACCCCGAGTGTGCCTGTGCCGAGGGTGCTGCGGCGTTATTGGGTTATTGCTGGAGAGGCACACCGCTGCACAGCTCCCCGCTGCCCTGTGCCGAGGGTGCTGCGGCGTTATTGGGTTATTGCTGGAGAGAGACACCGCTGCCCTGTGCCGAGGGTGCTGTAGCGTCATTCGGTTACTCTGGAGAGGCACACCGCTGCCCTGTGCCGAGGGTGCTGCGGCGTTATTCGGTTCCTCTGGAGCGGCACACCGCTGCCAGGCTCCCACACTCAGCGGGCTGGGATGAGCCGGGCAGCGCCTCCCGGTGCGAGGTCCTGCTCTATCTAACCCGCCGGACACAGGCAGCAGGATCGGTCCCAGCTGTGGGYAATTAGGCTAATTTGGTTCCTCTGGCTGCTGGCATGAAACGAAGAGTTCAGAATGGGGAGATAGACTCTGAGGGGCAGAGGTAAGATCATTTTAGAAATAATCTCCTTTATTATTTTTGTCTGTAAAAAGCCAGTATGGGTTGTTTTTTGTTGCTGTTTCATTGCACAGGTACTTCTCTTGTGCAGTATAGAGAAGACCCTTCTACAAGTTGCTGTTTAAGCAGCTCCTTGACATCCAAGGGCATTACAGACTTGTTAAAATCTGAGAGAAATTTACAACTCATTTATAAATTATGGTACTATTGCAAGAACACATTTTGCATACAAATTCTCCCCAGATGCTTTTAACAGCAGCCAGTAACTTATTTAGTCAATAAAGTGATGTTTTCTGCACATTGAATTTTTTTAATAAATCTGTAATGTCAGTTGAAATACAGAAGAATCACTTTATGTTGCTTTTGTTGAACGTTTTCTGATGCTGGCAATTTGATTTTCCCTTTGTTTCCTCTAGTGGTATCTTAATGGGATCCTTTTATTCCATGATGGAGCAATGGAGTGCAAGTCCTTTATTTTGGCAACAAGACTATGCTGTTTTGTTCTATCCTTTGCCCATAATCTTAAGTGTGAATATACATCCTTGTGAATACCAGTCCAAACAATTTTCATGAGATCATTTTAAAAAATCAAGCTCAGTTAATTCATCCTGATGTGTTCCTTGCTGGCAAAGCGTTTGTATGCAGAGCTGTTTCCCCGTTGTGTCCAAGGGCTGAGGTTTGGTGCAGCTGGAGCTGGAGCTGGGCTCCAGGCAGGGTGTGGGGCAGGGCAGGTGCTCAGAGCTCACAAACATCAGTGCATGTCTCACTCACACACCACCCAGCACAGTGAACCRTGGAATCCAAGAGATGATTTCCAAGGCACCCTAATTGGATTAGGGGGATTGTGTTAAAGATATGTTGGCTATGAAATGTTTAGGGGATTAATGCCTGATGATTTTTTTTTTTCTTAAACCATCTTTACTTATCCCTCTTGATCAGAAGCAGCTTCTGGAAAGCATTCTAACCAGGAAGGAGGGCCCAGCCCTACCTCTGCTCAGGAGGAGGGACACAGGCTTTTATAGGCACTGCACAGACCAAAATTCTCATTGTAGTTACATCCAGAGTACTCATTGTCACTAGTGCTTGTTTTTTCTGAAAATGTAARTATTTATGCCCTTAGCATTTTCCATATTAATGAACAGTTCTAGGGTGTAAGTGTGGCCTGTGCAAGAATTAACATCCATCTGTTTCTCCTGTGTTTTAACCTGTCTGTGTATGCTAAAATGTAGCTCAGTAGTGCAGTGTCATTTATTATTCAGATATTATTGTAACTGAGCATACCATACAATTACATTTTTGAAGTCTGCTGAAGGGACCAGTGTTAATTGCTTACAGTAGAATCTGTTTGTTGGTAGAAATGTCACAATATAATTATGTTGTCTTCCTTTGTCTGACAAGCATTACACTCAGAGAAGATTGGTCCTTTTTTTCTTCCCTGTTGAGTAAAATTATTCACATTCCACAATGATCCTCTGTGTAGTACCTGTGGTAGCAAGGAATACACAGGTGCTTTCTGGAAGCACAAAAGCTGATCAGTAATTCAAATAATTCATGTCTTCCTATTCACATGGATAAATGAGACTTTGGGTCATTTGACAAAACCMTTGCTTGCCAGTGTCCTTTGACATAAAGGATATTTGACAAGACTTATTTGTCAAAAATCAGTTATGCTGGAAAGTGTATACTCTGAGTGGAGAAAGTGCATTTGTTCTGGGGGAAGCTTGTTCTTTAGGTGTGCTGTTTAAATGCTTCAATTCCCACTGTTCCCTAGCTAATCTACCAGTGTATAGAAACTCAAGGCATATCTGTATTTATTGTACCCACACACAGGTGAATCTGATGTCTGACACATCTTTTATTGCCACAGTGTGAGATTCTTAGCAGCTCTTAGTCCCAGCCTTGCAGCCTTTGAAATCCTAAAGTTTAACCCAGAGTGGAAGCAGATCCTGGCAGCTTTGGAGTGACTCTGCACAGACCCAAGCTATTTATCTTCTGTCTCTCTTCTGACTGTATTGTGAAATTCCTATGAATCCCACTCTCACTGCAGGTGCCACTGAGACATGAGGCTGAGCATTCCCATTTTGGCCCTCGTTGGCACAGGGAGCAGGTGTGAGGGTTGATTTTTGCTTTTGCTAGTGCAGCCTTTATTCTCAGTACCTAACTTGACCTTTTCAAACAGCTGTGTAAAACACATGTGAAAATCTTTCCTTCTTTGGTCTGTTYCCAGCACTATGTTCATCATTATCTTGAACAGAGAATAAAGGCAGAGTCTGTCCTTCCAATCGTGCATTCAGAAAATAGGAGACAGATGTATTGGARTCTCCAAGGAAGGATGAACTTGGAGTTAACAGACCAGATACTCGTGTGGTATAAATTAACTTGGTCCTGGCCTTACACAGCTGATTCTAATGATTAACTCGTAATTTCTGAAGGTTATTTGGGGGAAGAGATACTTTACATAGGACTTGAAAGATGACAGCACAGTAAAAYAGAAAGGGAAAACATTGATCAGGCAGGTAACAAACGTGCTTTTATCTGCCTRTTCATTCCTTGGTAGTCTCAGCAGTACAGGATATTTCCTGGGAGGTTGTGTGAAGTAGGGATGTGTGTAATTGCTTGTGTTTTCACTCCTTATTGATTATTCTTGCTGTGAGCATGAGAGGGAGAGATGGTGTAAAGGTTACAGTGTGCCAGTCTCCAAACACACAGGAACAGACACTCMATCAGCAAGGGCTGTTTCAAACGCTCATTTGAAGTCTAAGCCTTGATATGCTTCTGTTGCTATTTTGCTTAGTGTTTGTTATGTTGATACTTTTGTTATGTTACTTTGTTTGATGTCTGCCTTGGTCGCTCCCTATTTGATCGGCTTGCAAGTTTCTGTTCCTTGAAGGATTAAACTTGCTGATGATTGGAGGCAGAAGAGAAAGTCTGAACTGAAATTAGGGCATTTTCTACATTTTCTTCTTGTCCTGCACAAGAATTCTAAGGGTTTTTCAGGAGGGAAGGGAGTGAGGCTCTTCAGAGAAGGGCTGGCTCCAAAGCCCATTGTTGGTTTTGGTGTGAATGGTGCTGGGGGTGTCACTGGT
>CADDXX010000674.1:331292-372710 GCA_902810485.1 Alauda arvensis
GAATGGCTTGGGTTGGAAAGGGACCTTAAAGATCATCCTGCCATGTGCAGGGACACCTTCCACTAGACCAGGTTGCTCGAGGCCTTATCCAGCCTGGCCTTGAACACTTCCAGGGCTGGGGCATCCACAGCCTCCCTGGGCAAACTTATTCCAGTCTCACCATGCTCCTGGTGGGCTCTCCAGGAGCAGAGCAGGGGCACAGTGCCCTCCCTGTGCTGGCCAGGCTGCTTGGTGTGCAGCCACACTGAGGTGAGAGGGGCCACAGCAGGCAGTGTCTGTGCAGGGAGTGTTTGTGTCTGCTCTTGGGTTTGCTCCATGTTACATCTCTGAAGTCCAGTCATGAACACAGTAAAAACAGCCTGGTGCTCATTCCAAAGGCATTTTGTATTCATGGTAATACCACTGATCACCACGTGCTAATTGGCTGTTAATTGATATGATAAATACTATTATTATGAGATTCATTCTAATTCATCATTAATTAATTTACTGTTGCTTTTGAGTGTTATTTATTCATGGCAGTTGGTAGGAATAGGGAGAAAATGCTTGACTAACACTCTTCAGCAAAACTACAAATAATTGAGATTTGTCTCCCAGGAATGGAACCATTTTCATAATTAGTCAGAAAAGCAAGCTTGTTAGAGAGATGATTGGCCTGCCTAGATAAGTGTGGTAGTAAATTAAGTTTGGTGTCTATYGCAAGTGCAGTAGTGGAATCTGATAATTAGTTGGTCATTTGCAAATCACAGAAATGGTTCCAGTAATGACTCCATACTGACTGCAGGATAGAGCAGATTTTTTGTTTGAAATATGGTAGGCTGCTTCAAACCAGATGCAGTGTGCTTGTGCTGGAAATTCAGTGACTGTGAGTGTGCTGCTGCTGCACTCACACATGTACACAGCTCTGTGTTATCCCTGCTGCTTTTGCAGGTTTTGTGATACAAAAATTGCTGTCCTTGTTCCCAAGGTGTTTACATTTCTTCCTTTACAATGAATTCTGCAAATCACGTGTAAAAGACATATTCACCAAACTCTGTAGTGCAGGGTGCCTTTCTGCATCTGTGTAATGGATGGTGTCTGCCCCAGTGGGTTCTTGAGTGAGTCTTGGAGGTGCTGCATGCAGCACAAATGTTAYTTAGCTGTAACAGGAGCATGACAAAACTGGAATGGAAGTTTTTTCTTTGAAATTCCAAAACAGAGAAATGTCTATTGGGTTTTATTCTTTTTTTTCCCAAGAGGAAATAAAATAGAAAAATAAAATGGAAAAAAATTCTTATGATCCATATGTAAACATGAAGCAGTTTTATTTGTGTCCTCCATCTTTCTACCTTTATTCTTTCATGCCCTTTGCTTTTCTGTTCATGAAGCTATGTGTGTAATTACAATGAGTTTCCTTTTTTTATATAAATTCTGCAGGGATGCAGAGCTGCTTATCAGCTGATAAACTCACTGTAGAGAAACTTGCAGTGATCTCATGAAGGGAATTTCCATCTGTAAGGCAGTGACTCTTCTCCTCTGACTGCCCTAAGTTTGTGCTGTCACCCCTGAAATGATTAAAGAAGAYTCAAAATGCCCACATCAGCAGCTCCTTTGTTCCAGGKYTTCTCAGCATGGAAAGAACATTACWGAAATCTGTCTCTTTAATGTTAAATGCAGTAGCCAGAGTGCTTCTAAATTATGTCTCACTGCTTCCCTCCTGCCTTGCATTGATTTTTTGCTTATGGGTTACTTTGTCAAATGAAGTTACAGAGGATCATAAATTGTTCCTGTACTTTCTGATAAAGTCTGAGACAGAAAAGTTGTAGAACAGGGTTGTTGAGATAAAACATTACTGCAAAAAAATKGAATATCCACTCTTAAATAGCAGGGTGRTTTCTGAACTTTTTTCCAAAGTGCTCAGTGCTAACTCAGAGATTAAAAGTACAGGTAACAGCAGTTTTAAGGAGATTTACAGAACATAACTAGTAATACTTCATTGTGTAGGTCAAAACCATCCCTCTCTAATCCCCATGCCTGGGGACAGCTGTGCATCATCTCAATTGATTGCACCTGTCCTCCTCTGCTGAGGAGTTAGAACCCACACCTGTGGCCAGTCATGGTAATTACTGTCCTCCTCTAAGGCTTAGAACCCACACCTGTGGCCAATCATGGTAATGGCCTCCTCAGGAGCTTTGTTTGCTCTGACCTGAGCAGGGCTGTGCTGGGCTCACTGGGCACACCAGGTRCTCATTTAGGGTAGGTGTCTTACTGACCAGAGGAGTCTCCTGCACAGTGAACAGAWCAGAGACCAGTGGGCATTTTACATATGCATAATTGTAGTAATTACAAAAAAAATTATATGTGTGTATATATATATATGCAATCAGTGCTCACCTGAAATCTTTTCTCTCACTGGAGATCTCCTCAAGGACCACCATGGAAACAAGTGCACGATTTCTCAGACTGGAAGTACAAATTGGCATCCCAAAGTTGGGATGATGTTTCTAAAGGAAGTTTTCTGGGTTCCAGCATAGGAAAACTTGTCTTTTCATCTAGGTGGGATTAACACACACTGTGCTTCAGGAGTGAGCTCTCCTGTGCAGGGTGTGCTCACTGGAGGCTACTGCAGCAAGACACAGCATCCCCTCCTGAGCCTGGTGCTCTTGCTGTGAGGGGCCCCTGGGGCTGAGCTCCAGCCACAGTTCTGCCTCAGCCCAGGGCAATATTGCTGCTATCAAACCCTCAGACAGMGACTTCTCATCAGGTCCTGATGGCTCACTGCAAAATTGCTCAGTGACATKTCTTGTGCTTTTTATATAACCCTCCAACTACTTCTGTTACTAGGCCTGATACAAAACTTCTGTGTTATAGATGAGAACTGTTTTACTGTTTTTGGTTTTTTTTGTTTGGTCTTGCCACCATTTGAACAAGGCAACCCTGTTTCAGCTTTAATCAAAATGGAAAACATTTTCAGATGAAAGCCAAGCCTGGAAATTTTCAGCCTGCTGTGTTTKTTGAGTTGTGAGCAGTAGCAAAGGRGTTGCTAGTGGAAATGTGAYTTCAGCARGTACCACTCAGCTGCCTGTTGCACAAATGGTCCCACTGAAGGGCATGGGGCTGCTCCTGGGAGTTTAACTAGGGGCTGCAGAGCTCTGCCTCTTCGGAGTCATAGTGGCTCCTACTCCTGCTGGAGTGACAGGGCTTCTGATTGCATTTATGGTGTAATAGCAGTAAATCCTCTGCTGAACTACACAGCAATACCTCTGCTCATGTCCTCTGTCCATGGACTCGTGCCTCAGGACACTGCACACACAGCTGTGCTCAGCTGCAGTCAGCAGCACCCAGGTGTCTGTGCAGGGGAAATGTGCTGGGCAGCCAGGACACTGCCAAACTAAGACCAGAAGGTGATGGATTGATTTACAGAACATAAGATGGCTCTCAAAATGGATTGAAAGATGGCTCTGTGCTGCTGGGGAGGTGTGATCCCATTAATTAACAGCAGAGGTAAGAGATCAGCAGGCTGGCTCTGAGTTATATTGGGGGATGATTGAACATAATGTGGCATCACAACAAATGTGAAAATGATTGCACTGTATTCATTATTCTGGAATTTAGTAATGCTGCAACAGTTGAAGATTAAGCTCTTAATTATGAGTATTGATTTCTCAGGGCATAGAAAATACAGGGTAAAATTGCACTCGAGCTGAGATTCTGTAGTTACCCTCAAAAACAGGTACAGGTTTTCCTGCTAAYACATTGATGTCAGGCTTTGAGCAGGAAGGAGAAGGGCAGCTTTCACTTTCCTCAGTAAGTTTGTGAAAGGCATTTRGTGACAGCAAAGTGCTGTGGTTTGTTTCCAGGGGAGGGTAGCAAGGTCTTTGGTACAAGGCCTGGAAGGTGTTTGTCATGAGCTGGGGGTGCTGTTCACTTGTTCCAAACTTGGAGGTGATTGCAATTGCCTGTACTCAGGTGGAGCTTGACACAACCCATAAACACCTGGGTACTGGTCCAGGCTTGTGCAGCCTTGTTCAGGATGAGGCCCGTGGCTGCTGCCCAAGGAGGGATGGATGGCCCTGTGTGGGGACAGAGGACAGGGTACAGACTGCAGGGAGCACAGGCTGGCACCCCCAGTGAGCTCTCAGCCTGCYCTGCAGAGCCTTTGGAGAAAGAGCTGAGGTGGAATGTGTGCTGCTCTCTGCACCCCTGCCCTGTGGATGCACTCAGAGCTGTCCTGTGTTGTGTTTTTGAACAGGAAAAGCCAACAACAATGTCCAGTGGGATGAGGACTCCGTGGAGTTCATGCCAGCCAACCCAGTCAGGATTGCCTTTGTGCTGGTGGTCCATGGCAGAGCCTCCCGCCAGCTCCAGCGCATGTTTAAGGCCATTTACCACAGAGACCATTTTTATTACATTCATGTGGACAAGGTAATACATCACTGGCTATGAATTGCCTGTCTCTCCATCTGTCAGTCTGCCCATCCTTGTCATCTTCTTCCTCTTCCCTTTACCTCTCTGCACAAAGTGCACATCACTTYTTGTCTCTCCATCTGTTATGTGTTTGGAGCCTCTTTTTTTTTTGCCCCCTTTAATTTTCTTTCTTGTTATCTTGTTATGTTCTTTATGTAACAGCCTTCATTTCTCCTTCTGTGTCAGTGAGTTTCTCTCYTTGTCTTTTTTACACTGAGTTAGCAGTAATTGATAAGTGGATGCAGAGGGAGCTGACCTGAGGTGCCTTGGGCAGGTGACACCCTGTGAAAGGGAGGTGGCAGCAGTCACCTCCTTTACAAAGGCCCTCTGGGATCCATGATGACAAGTGGTAAATAAAGCTAATCACACTGGTTAGTGATTAGTTGTAATAAAAGATATTAACCAGGGTTCTCTGTACATTTAGSGAAAGAAGGTTGTGTGCCATAGTGAGGGCAAAGCAATGGCAGCACTCAGTGAGTCAGGAAGTAGGGTAGGCCTTTAGTGAATGCAGGGAGAGATGATTTTGGGTAGAATAACTGAAATGTGTCTCTCTTTTCTCCTGTGAAGAGATCCAATTACCTGCACAGGCAGGTGCTGCAGTTTGCCAGCCAGTACCCAAATGTGAGAGTCACCTCCTGGAGGATGGCCACCATCTGGGGAGGAGCAAGTCTTCTGACCACCTACCTGCAGACCATGAAGGACTTAATGGAGATGAGTGACTGGCCCTGGGATTTCTTCATTAACCTCAGTGCTGCTGACTACCCCATCAGGTACAGTGAGTGTTTGAGCATGTCCATGGTCAGTGTGGGGATCAGCAGTGACAGGGCTGTGCTGTGCTGCAGTCCCTTCTGTTTACAGCAGCAAACTCCTGCTGGTGAGCTGGTGTGTGACAGCCCCAGCATTCCATCACCTGCTGTCCCCTCTGTGTCTGCCATGTGCCTGGGGGGCTTTCACTGGGAGGCTGCTCCAGTCTGTCATGATTTCCTGCAAGAAGTGCTGGAGCTCAGCAAAKGAAACCCAGGCAGGGAGAGATTCCTCCCTCCCAGGGCTCTGATTACACTGTGATTTGATGCCTCAGCAAGTGTTGAAGGTATGAATATAGATTCAGGTACTCCTCTCCCTTTTTTTCAGTGCTTTTTCTGTGGAGGATAATGGTTGTGGAAGTGACAAATAAGTTGCTAGGAGTCAATTACATCTTCAGCACCAACCATTGCCTGAATATCTTTATTCAGATGGCATCAGGCTAAAAATTTCACACACCATCACATGATAAGGCTTGTGATTTTAAGTGAAATTATRTTCTTTCTGGCTTTACATCACCCTGGCTTCAGAGCTGCATTCAGTAAGTTTGCTACATTGTGCAAATGTAGATAGTCTGAAAAAAAACCCAACCCCCCAAAAAAAACCCCATGAAACCACCACCCCAACAACAACAACAAAAAAGCCACCCAAAAAGCTCCCCAAGTATCCTGAGACTGTTTTTAGGTTGTTGTAAGAGTTATTAAGGAGAAGGAAACATGAAATTCTTCTTGTGGCTTCTGTTTCCCTCTGTGCTGAAATGAATCAATGAAAGGGGAAGTGACTTTCTTGGCCARTTTCCTGGTGAGTGGTGATACAGCATGGTTTTAGTACTCCTGGAAGGGAAATAAATATGCTTCCACTGGTTATGTTTCTCCAAGATCTCTCTTGAAGTTTGAATCCCTTCCTGAAGGTGCTCCTTGGACAGGAATCACCACTGAAGTGAACAGTGACAAAACCCTTGGGCCTGTGCCTTGGGAAGGATTCTGTGAGGACTGACAAAAGGCTTTATTGCTGGTGCCATTTCTGAGCACTCTCAGTGAAATATARCACCATTTTGGGGAGAATAGAGCACAAGAGTTACTGAGTCTGCCTTGGTATTAGAAGATGGGGATTTGAATTAAGAAATCCCAGTATTTAAACACTTCTGATGTGCAACAGRAAGAGAACTGTGACAGGAGAGAATTTTGACATATCACCTTGTTTATAAGGGAGAGTATGTATTTTTTCTGTTCATCTCTTGGGTTTTGGGAAAGGCTAGCTTGGTGTTCCCTGTTACAGTTTCCTGGTGAGGAATGCTGTACTGTTGCTAGAAAATGGACTCGTGCAGGGCCATAAAGGAAGAGCTGGGTGATGGCACTGTGACTCAAGCAGGGATGAATTGAAGGTCCAGCATGGTTGTACCCTAATGCCAGCAGGTGTGTGCAGTTGTGCTGTGGTGTGGAGCCCCCTAAGCCCCCTGCAGTGCTGGGGCCTTGGCCTGGGGCAGTGTGAGCTGTTCTGGTGCCCAGTGGGACAGGTCAAAGCACAGGGCCACATGGGCTCTGTGGGGCAGGCTGTGCTGGGTTCAGGGTTACTGGGGTCTGTGATTGTGCTGTCCTGCACTCATTCCAGCTCTGCTGGGGGAATCCAGGCTCTTGTTTCTTCCCAGGGGARTTGTTGGGGGTGCAGTTCCCCCTTGCAGCCCTCAGGGCTCTGGGTGGGCTCTGGGTGGCCCCAGCACTGGGGCAGGGTCTGCAGGGCTCACTTCCCTTCCTGCCACAGCCCTCTGCCACCAGAGCTGATCCTGCTTCCTCTTCATCCCATGGAGCACTTCATCAAAACCTTTCTCAGTGCTCCATCCTCAGTGACAGTGACTTACAAGTAACATTAAGTATTTCTTGTAACGTGGAATATTACAGCTATAACTGTGGAAGATCTTGTCTCATCAAATATATATATATGTGTCCATTTAATATTCATGGTGGAGGTGCTATGAATKACTATTGTTTATAATCTTTAGGAAAGCATCACCTCCCTGCATAACCCAGAGAGAGCTGATTATTTTTCCAGGAAATAGTAAATAGGGTGTTTGAGGGATTCTGTTTTTCCTTTCAGACCCCATTTGTCAGATAATGGGCTAGGGGCACTTTGCRCTTCTCTCTGGTTAGTCATATTGCAGTGGGTTTTGCTGGGTTTCCCTGCATAAGAACATAYGAATTTTGTGGATTAATAGTTTTTATCCAGAGCTGCTTCATATTAAGCTTTTGCTTCCCATCTGCCATTCCATCTGTATTACTGAAACCTTTACTGCTTCTCTTCTCATAATAAAAGCTAATCCAGCCTTCGAAGTCAGAAGAGCCATACTCAATATGTGGGGTTAATGCAATGTGATGAAGCCTAAATCTGTCCAGGGAGTAGTCTGGTGTGTTCACAGGCTGCAGGAGAAGTGCCAGAAGCCTTTCATCCTTCAGAAGATCTGTCCAGCAGCAGATGTTAAGCATCATGAAATATAAAGGCATGGGAGAAAAAATATTAGAASTATTCATTTTGTGAGGGAAACAATTAAAAATGTGTAAAATAAAACATATGCAAGCCAGGAAAATCCAGACACCCTTGTTATTCCTCCTCATGCCTGAATGTTCTGTTTTTGGGCTCTGCACATCCAGCACTGGCACAGAGGAGATCCTAATTCCCTGTGTTTCTCCTTCTCACTGTAGCACAAAGCACTGGCAAACAGTCTGGACATAAAGGTGTCTCCAGTAAAAGTATTGCCCTTTAGTCATGAGACAAGATGTTTATTTATTGGCCTGAGTGAAAGGATGTGGTGCATTATCCAAACTTGCCTTCAGTCAGCTCTGTTAAACGTTCTCAGCAGGAAAAGGGGGGATGAAATGGCTGAAGACAAACATCCACAAGCAACTCAGAGCTGGGAGGTTGTGTGACTGTCCCTCCTTTTGCTTGGGCTGGTGAGAAAAAAGGAAYATGTGCCTGCAGGGTTCTCATGAAATCATCTCTCACAGTTGGTGCATTCATAAAAAAATGAAAGAAAACAMCACTTCCCTTCCTTTTCCATAACTTTTTAAATTTTAGTGGTATTTTTTCATCATTTAAAGTCTTTTCTTTAGAGACCCTCTTTCAAAACCTTGTGGGAAAGCTGTTGATATCTTCAGCCTCTTACTTTACATGGGTATCTATTTGCATTATTTATTGGCTCTGACAAACAGCATAAAGTAGTCAACCTTATGTTCAGGGACTGAAATTTCACTCCCAACAAGGTGAACTAGGGTAGAGCATCTATTCCTGCTGAATGTTTAATGTGCATTGCAGGAGTCCTTGGATTATGTGGCAGGTGAAGTGTTGCACCACTTAAATTAAGGAGTTTAATGAGATCATTTAACAGTGAATGTCATGTCAGTGCTTACCTGGCCACAAAGCTTGTATAAAGAATAAACATAATGAAACATTTGAACTATTTATAATTTACTGTAAGTCACTGGGCCTCAATCACCAAAGGGATCACCAAATCTAATTGCCAGTTAATGCCTGGTCTTTAATAAAGGTCAAGCAAAATTATTAGCAGAAGCTTAGGGAGTACTTCAGAACAGCAAGAAAATAAAGTGTCTTATTGATGGAGCCAGAAATGCAGATACAACTACATTTTGCACTATGGGCAGTCAGGTATAACAGAGGAACTTGAATGAAACCCAGTGAAACTACTTGTGTTTTGGTGCCTGACATTATTTTAGGATGAAGCTGAGTAGCCCTGCCTCCCATAAAACCCTGTGTTGTGAACACTCAGTTAAATGAGACACAGGCASCAGAAGTTTGGCACTTGGATGGAAGGTGTAGGGTAACACAAACAGCACCTGAGGTATCACACATTCCAGGGAGCAAAGGGATGGTGTGACTGGGCCTGGTCCTTTGCACAGGTGCCAGTGTGGAGATTGGCTTTGCCAGCCAGAACAACACTGAGCAAAGGAGAAAAGTGAGCTAGCAAAGCCATTGGCTCCAAAGGCAGTTCACTTCCTCTCTGTCTCACTTCTCATCAATTTGACTTGACTTAATTTAACACTTCTGTGTCTCACTGAGATTCAGACTTCAGAGCTGTCCTCTAGAGATCTCTCCTTCCTGGCACTGCATAAATTGGTGCTGCACATGAAAGCTGGATAAAGGATAGTGACTTTGCAGGGCTGAATTTGACCTTACACCCATATGAAGTGTTGCAGTGCTGATCTGAAAAGCAGCCCCTGCCACTGGAATAATGTACAGGCACCAGGCAGTGTTCTCTGAAGTGCCCTTTGGAATGTTATCCTGGGCTGGAGCACTGCTCAGTCCTCTGCCTGCGTGGAGAGGGGAGTGCAGCACAGGCAGCTTTTGCACTACAACAGATGCCAGTGCCTGAGGTTTTTATCTCAGGATTGTCACTGACATTGTACGTGGCTTTGTTTGCTCAGAATATCTTTATCTGGCAAGCCACATGTCAATCCACTCTTAATGCTTCACAAGGAATMTTTTTTCCTGTCCAAAAGGAACTTTATCAGTGTTTTTCTTGAGTCTGCATTCTCTGAGAATTTCAGATTTGCTTCTTCCTTTAATCCCTCAAATAACCTTTTCTCCTTTCCTCACTTTTGCCAGCACATTTGCTTGAGATTTAGATATAATTTGAAAGTTACCCTTTTTATTTGCTGTTCCACTTCTCTGTTTTACTGTTAAGTTATCCRTGGTTGGCAAAGCAGTGGTTTTGTGCATGGTCACAGATGGGTGGGGTAAAATGTGGAAATTATTGTGGCYTAAAAATTTTATTTACCTCTGATGTTAACAAAATGTTTTCTTCAAGCTGGCAAATGTTAGTGATGGGAGGCCCACCMTTTCTCTGTGCAGGCACAGCAGCTGAGGTTATTCCTTCTGCCCTCCCCTCCTGGATGTAAGGATAYAAAGCAGCTTTTCCTTTGGGGAACTGACATCTGCAGCTCACAGGAACTCCTTTGGATATTTAGTAGTTCTGAGATGTGCTCCATAGCCTCAGACTGGCAGTAGAAGTAAATGCACCCCAAAGTGGAATTGGCTATCCAGGCCCCTTTACTGTGCATGCAGATTAAAGACACATCAATAAGGCACAGTTTTAGAACAGGATTTTTACCCAAAGTGCTCTTGTACTGGGCAGCATCTTACCCTGCTGGTTMCAGTGCTGAGCATGGAGCCCTTTCTCTCTTCCCCTGAGGACTGGAGCACCAGAGGCAGTGTCTGGGCCCCTGGGGGCTGTGCCTGGCAGARGAGAGCCCCAGACCTGCAGTGTGATGGGCCCGTGCTGGGCTGGTGGCTCCTTCTCCTCTGGCTTGGCTCTGGGGCTGCTCACAGGGAGGTCCTCAGGCCRAGAGCCAAAGGTTTTCATCTGTTTGCCATTTGCTCTCTGGATGGAATTTGTGTTTTACTTATTTGTGACTGAGAAAAAAAGTCTGTCTCCTAAAAAAGAGTTAAATGTGAGTCTGCCCTGGATTCATTTGCCATTCAGGCTGATCTATAAACAACARCAGCACAAATGTTGTGGTTGTGTGCACCATCATTTCCTAGGCTGTAGTTCCATCTCTTATCATGAGGATGCTGCAGTAATGCCTGGAACAGTTTTTGTGAGGTAACTGATGTGTTGGGGCAGGGGAAGCAATGAGCAGCATGAGGGGTCTGGCCAGCTGTGTATTGCTCCTTCACAGCTCCAGGGATATTTATAAAACCTGGTCTTCACTTACAATTTGTCTTTGTGGACAAATAGSACGGGGTGCCCAAGCAAAGCAAAGAATCCTTGGTGCAGAATGGCTTTGGTACTTCAAAGYCATGGTTAGGAAGATTCCCCACTGGCTGCCCCATGCTGGCAAACCCTTCCATGGTATTTATCTGCTCCCTGCATCCCTGGGCAAGAAGCTCCAGTGSAGTTTGAGCTGCAGTGGGATGTTGRTCATCAGGGMAATCCCASGTGTGACTTTCTCTCTTGTGCTCTCCCACAACTTTGCTCCAYGTGATTTTTACTTTGGATTGAGTCTGAGGTGGGTAACAGAAGCTGCAGAGAAACAGGTGTTTACCTGGGCTTTGTGAGCAGGAACTTTAATGTCTCTTCAACCCAGCTGAGTTTTGGTGTGGGTTTTTTTAGAAAGTTCAGTGAAATCATTAGCAAATTCCAAAAGCTGAAAGTACTTGAAAGAGGGAAACATTGCTATTATGGCATTGCATTTTGAGTGTGCTCTCCCTTCGTGGTCCCAATGAATTCTCTCAGGAAATTAAAAATCTGCTGAAACTGCCATTAAGACACTCTCTTGTTTAGATTTCAGGATGCCACTTTCAGTAAAACAGCTGCAAAATAATATCTGATGGCAGTTCAAAATGAAGATAACATGTGCTGTTGTRCCTTTCCCAACTCACTCTTAAATAGTTGTGGAGCAAAAGGCCATTAAAGGGTGAGCCAAAATGTTTTGATTCAGTCTTTAAGTGGTGATATAGAAATAGGAAGGAGAGGGAGRGATGAGCACTTTCCCTTGAAAACAGGGCTAAAAGTGTAAGAGTTGAATGGTATTTGGTGTTGAAGATTTTCCAGCTCTCACAGCTCTATAGACCAAGTGCAGGATGTGTGAGGCAGTGCAAGCTGCAGAGCTTGGGGGGTTCACCTCTGTGTGTGGTGTTCATCATCAGGGATGTGCTGCAGAATGTGTCTCTTCTAAAGCTTTTTTAAATTTTTCTTTATAGTTTTGGCTAGTGCTAACTGGTCAAACCTTTGTCTCTTGAGAGACTGTGGAAGTTTTGATCTGGCATTGCAGAAATCCTRCACCTACATTTTGCTGTGCAGTCCCAGGTAGAATTAGGGACTAGAGGTGGCTTTTACAGTTGTACCTCATTRCAGTGGAATGCTTCTTTTCTGCTCAGCCTGCACAGAGCATTTGTGATCCCTCTGAGTGTCTGTGTATAAACAGCAGGGCTGAGTGCCACTGGGTGTTTGTGGTGGCCCATCTGTGGCTCCAGGCTGATGGGAGGGGCTGAGGCCCTAAATGYTTCATTGTAGCACATTGCACTCTGCCACACGCAGTGTAATTACACCCATCATTCAGCATTCCTTGATGAACCAGCTGTAGGCACAAGCATCCCTAAGCTTTCATCAAGATAATTGTGCTCTTTGCCACATTAGAAACTGGTTTGGGGCCAAGTCTTTTCAATTGCAGAGTTAATCKTGGTTTAAAGGTTTGCTGCCCCAAAGTCATTTCTGGCAGGTAATCTTGCAGCAGKGCATTCTTGGGACAGCTGAAGACTGAAAGGTCTGTCAATCCAAATTGGTTATTTGTGTCACCTTATGGCTTTAATTGGGGCAGCCTCAGATGTTCTGGCAGTGGCTCAGGTCATTGTGTTCCTGTGCTGGGATGCACTGTGCCAGTCAGGTGCAGAGTGGCTCCCAGGTGATTTCATGGCAGGGGCCTGCAGGGACCATGGCTCTGCTGGCTGAGGGARGGTCAGTGTCCCTGCTGAGCCTTTGCACAGCTGGGATTGTGTGGGCACTCARCTGTTCCCATGGGGCTCAAGGCATGTGCAGCTGGCAGCTGCAGAGCTGCAGCTGAATGCTAAAACATCCTGATTCTCTGTGGGAAACTGGTGCATGGGGTGTGTGCTGAGATAGCACTGCTGGGTGTCAGCTTTTGTGACCCACTGCAGCCCAGAGGGGACAGGCAGCCAGGAAATGGCACAGCCTGCCCACTTGGCAGTGCCAGGAGATCAYTGTGACTGACTGCCTCACTTCACATGCCTTTTCCAGACTCCTTTCTTGAGTTGAAATGCACTCCTGGTTCTCTTCTGATGGAATAAGAGTGTTTTGGTGCAGCTCACTGAGCACAGCAGTGGGCAGGGACATCAGCCTGCCACCCTGCCYGTGGTTTTCTCAGCAGCCCCAGGTACCTCAGTGGATCTGTGCATTCCCACTGCAAACATCCTCCCTGCCACGTGTGTGCCTCACATCCCAGCTCTGTGTTCTCCCTGACTTCCTCTAAAACAGTCCCAGCCAAGACTGGGGCAAGTCATCAGGTGGCACAAATTCTCAAAATAAGATCATTGCTCAACCCAAATAAAGGTAACAAAATCGGACCTTTTGTTGTTAAAACCAATTAAGTTTCTTTCCATCAGCTCTCAGTTCATTATCCCTTTCACCCCCCAGGCTCTGTTCTTCCACCTTTCCAGGCCTGGTGCAGAAGTTTTGTTAAATCCCATTAGCCTGACCCTKTTTGCCCTGGTTTGCCTCTGCTCCTCTGAAGTGATGCACTCTGACAGGTTGATTCAGCAGCTCAGGGATCCAAGGGAGTGGCAGGAGCTTCAGGAAGGGTCTGGTTTATAATAATTCACTTTTAAAGGAGTTTGTGGGAGTGCCTCAGCAGCAGGGTGTGCCCTGGGCTTCATCCCTGGTGGAGGCATAGCTGCMGTTAGGGGATTGAAGGAGCTGGTCCCTGGATCAGTGTGTATTTTCTGATGTTTTCCTTAGAAAGATGAGATGGGGGAAGAGGTTTCCTTTCCCCAGGTGCATCTTTGTCACTGCATCAGCAGAGCCACTGCTCTCAGGGCAGTGGCACACAGGGCTGGCCAGTTCTTGKCCACTGCTGATTAAACTGGGAGATGGCAGGACCTGTCCTTGGCAGGACAGCAGGACTGTACCCCAGACTGACAGACCCCACCAGGCAGAGCTCTGGTTCCTTTCTTCCCACTTTCTTGGAAAAAACTGAGCATTTTTAATTATAATTGCTCAACAACTATCAAACCATTTTCCAACAATTAGCAAATAATTTTTCATATTGACTTGTACAAATGAAATTTCAGATGCACATGGGAATATGTGAATTGGATGAAGTGAATGGTTGCTGTAAATCTGTGCTCATATTTAATTTTAATTTCTCTTTTTGCACAAAACTCTTGATAATTTACTTTTMGAGATGGGGAAAAAAACTGCTGAATGTAAATTATGCAATGTAAAATATACACGGTATAAACAAACAAAAAGCTCCTATTCAGCCCAGTATCTAGACTTTYTTCTTTTTATACAAAGTCTCACTAATTTGAGTAATGAACTTGATAATTTCTGAAGCTCACTCCACTTGCTTATTTAATCAGTGATTATTGTTTTCATCAAAATGGGATGTATGGTGTAGGCAGATGAGGTTCTAMATGAATATGTAGCAGCAGACAAACACTGGAAAAACACAAAGCAGTGAGCATCATTCTGTACTAAATAAAATCCCAGTGCTTTTATAAAGCTAAAATTATATCATGTTTAGTTTTAATAATTAAATATCCTTGGGTATTAGCAGCTGGTTAGGCAAGTATTTCAGTTCTCTCTTTTTTCAGATACTCTTCAGCAGATATGAAGTGACTCAGATGTTTTGGTGAGACATGGYAATGCTGTCTGTGTTAACTCTTTGTGCTGCTGCATCCTCACAAGGGATATCCTGGCATTCCCAGGACTGGGGTCCRTCAGGAGTTGGTGGCAGTTAAATGTGCACTGAGGCAGGGATCAGAAATGGGATGGTTTGGAGYTGTAATAACAGGCAGCACCTGCACAGAGCAGGGTGAGACATGTCCCCCTCTCATGCTGGGGTGTGAAGAGACCCCAGACACACCTGTGCCTCATCCTTCACCTGCCTCTGAGCCCCAGCTCAGGATGGTATTGAACCACTSATCCTACCAGGGAACAATTAAAGCAGAACATGGGATGTTAGGCCCTTTTTTAAATCAGTTTTTAGATTTGTGTTGGTGGGATCAAAAGCCAGAAATGTGTGGAAATGAGCTCTGATTGTGCCAAGATGARGAGGCTGTGCTGAGAGTGCTCACACTGCCTGTTCTCCAGGCACACACACCAGGAGGGCACCTGGCACTTGTGGCAGTTCTCTCTTAAAGAGCTTTCAGAGCCCCTGGGCAGAAAGCTCAGCTTGTGCCAGGGGAAATGTGCTTCCTCAGGCTGGCACCTTGCTTTGGGAGAGTGCCTCTGGGGCTGTGCTKCACTGATGGGCTTGGCACTGCTGGGTTGGATCATCCCAAAGGTCTTTTTCAAATGAGCATTTCTGTGGTTCTGTGTTTGGAGCTGCCCTAATGCTGAGTAATCCTGTGATTCTGTGCATGCTCAGCATTTTAGATCAGAGTGGAAGTTGAAGAGTCTGAACCCCACATTGCTGTATTTTCTCAGCACTAATCTGCATTATTTTCATTTCCAAATATGAATAATGGGAATGCCATTGATAAACAGCTTTTGCCAGCACTGATAAAAATGAGCATKTTTTTCATACATGCAGTTCAACTAAACTCACATCTCTTCTGAGTGTGGTGGAGAGGAGTTTTGCTTTGCTCCAGTATATACCTTTAACAAATCTTCTAGCCCTTATCTAAGTTAGGCACGCATCTCTGCCTTTACTTAAAAACATTTATTTGAAATATGCATTTATAGGCCTTTCTAGCAAAGGCTGTCAGGCACTCCAATTCTGGGCCAGCAAGATGAAAAAAAACCAGTAATGCTGATGATTCATAAACTTAAATAGAAAAATAAGTAGAAAATTGTTTAACAAATCAGAGGGAAACATTTCCTTCCTTTCCAGCAAAATACCTCAGAGCTGCAAGCATCAATACCAGGTTATTTAGGAAATAAGTCATCCTGCACGTAGCTGATTTTCTGTGATTATTTTCATGTGTACCAGTCTTACACAGCTGCACATTTGGAAGGTGCTGCAGAAGCTTTTGTTATTCAAGTATTTTTCAGTGCATTTGTTGTTGTTAAGCATACAAATAATCYAGACTTAGCAATTGCATACAATTAGATTTATGAAAGGAAAACTACYTTCATGTATTTCATAGTTTTACTCTAAAATATTGTAACTTAYAGTGGCTTTAAAATCAGAGAAAAAGCTGCATATGACATGGTATTACAGGGTAGTGTTTTTCTTATTTACTTCTTACTGCAGCAGCAAGGATGCTGAGAAAATGTCATTGTCACAAACAAATTAATTCCTAGGATCAATTCAGAGGTACTGCTGGGACTGAGGGGATTCTGTAGAACATTTCATCAACACCAGTGAGTTAAATCTCAAAACRTTGCTGTGTTGGTGACTTACCTGTGGTGGAGATGGACAATCTGAGTTTGTCAAAAACTGGATTGGCCTCCCTGGAAAAGTCTCCTTAATAAATGTACTTGTGCAGCCAAGAGATTGCAGAGGAGTTTAAGGACAGCTCTCAGCCTCGGCTGCAGTCCTTGCCCATCCTGCTCCTGGACACAGGGACGTGTGTGCCCTGCCCCATAAAGTCATTGGTGACAATGCAGTGTGCAAGTTGCAGCATTTTGGGAGAGCTCCAGGTGTGCTGCAGTTCAGCACTGCCTGTGCAGGACTTCAGCAGGTCAGAGACACACTGAGTGCACCACTGCATGGTGTATTTGATAAGGTCCTGCAGATTTTAAATGCTTGTGTTGAAATTGTGCTATAAAATAATTGGAAATTGAGTAATTAACTTCTTTCCCAGTGAATATTTAAAGAAAGTCAAAAGCGACATTACAAAGTTTTAATGAGTGCATGTGGTGAGAATGTTATTATCACAAAAGCTGTAGGGTTTATCAGCTGATAGAGGGCTGCAGTTCTTCATTAGCCAAGAGCCTTTCAGGGTTTCATGGGATATAGCTGGAAAACATTCCAAACAAATGAATATTCTATTTTAAAAGAATAATGAGACATTGAGGGTTTTATAGAATCCAAAGTTTGCTAAACCAATATCTCTAATTAGATGGAGAAACTCTCTATAGAGGCTTTGCATCAGCAGCAGCACACACAGCAAATGTTTGAAGCATTTACATATCAAACACTGCTGGCAGTGTTTTGGCAGCACTCCAGGGCTGTAGATAGTTTTAATCACATTTGTTCATTAATCCTTGGTGGAATTCTCTTATATGGTCTCTTTAGGATTTTCATTTAAGCATTTGCTGCTGCTTCTCAGCAGTGGGCTTATTTATTTATTTTATAAATGCCATCTGAAGCCTTGAATTTATAGCAAACAGGTTGTGGAGTGGCTCAGGAAGCAGACGATGGAGTATATTCTATTTCTCTCAGCAGATCTCCTTTGTACCCAGGCATTTATGTTCCCTCACTAGGAAGAGGTTTATTCAGCAGTGTGACATCTCAAAAAGACTTGYACTCTTTTTGGAGTGTGTGAGTTCCTTTCTTTTCCACAGCAGACAGACAATGGCTGGMTGGGAGGCAGTAATTGAAAGCACAGCCAGGATGTGTGAATTGCTGGCAYTGAGCATCACAGGCACTGCAGGGAGGGCTCTGCATCCCTGTGCTCAGGGATCAGTGCCTGCAGCAGAGGCACTGGCAGCACACAGGTGTGGATTGCCAGCCCAGGTGGCAGTGCTGGAGCTGCAGCACAGCTCTGATCTGCAGCCAGACGAGCTGCTAAGGCAGCCTTGCCTTCCATTATCCTGTTCCTGCCTTAAACCTGACTTGAAAGACAAAACAAGCCATTTAAGAGAACGCTGTTGTAAAAGCAGAGGCATTACCTGTCACCCAGAGCCTGCCTCATGCACTTGGCCTCTGAAATCCTCTCTGCTCTTCTCATTGTGATGGTGTGTTTTATGAATGGCTGTTGTTGCAGGAATCAGCTTTGCTGAGAAAGGCCTGCCGTGCTAATCTTTGTTCTGTGGTGGATAGCAAAGGCTAAATACAGCCCTCCCCTTTCTTTGCATTTTTAGATGGCAGAGTTCGTGGGGTTTTTCTTCCTTCAGCTTGGGTCAGGCTCTGCTGAGCCTCCCCTTGCACTCAGTTGCTTTGGAGAGGCAGGAGCACTTGGGAGCAGCAGTGAGGGTCAGGCTGCTGRGGCAGGCTCTGAAGCTGGACCCTGCCAGCTTGTTCCCATATTCTTCTCATGCTGCATTGGTGTGCTTGATCATCTTGCTATAAATGTTCCAGGAGGAGGTTTTGTAGCTTTTTGCTGTTTTCTGTTGAATYATTCACCTGCCTCCTGGGCTGCTGTGTGCTCCCCAGCTGCTGTGTGCCCTGCAGTGCAGCCAGGCAGGGCACAGGCACTCCCTGTGTCACAGGGAGAGGAGCTCTCCTGAGGGCCTGCCCTGCCTCAGGGGATGGGCAGTGATGGCATGGCCTGCAATGCTGGCTTAACAAATGTGCAGTTAMTAACTTACTGAAACCAGTGAGCTTAAGTACAGGTGTAAGAATTTATTGAAAAGAAGGTAGCAGAATTTAAGGCATTCAGTTGTTCCACTTTCAGGCTCTTGTGTGTACATCTGCATGTTTAACCATGTTTATCCRTGTTTAGCATTAATRTCATGCTTGACTCTGAATAGGTGGRTYTGCCCCRTAATTTCTRTAATTTGCCTCGAGTCAATTTTGTCTCTGCAGTCTTCTCCTTCTCCTTTTCCTTCAGGTGACCTTGTAGAAGCAGTTTCTTGGCAAGGAGCTGCTGGGGTTGCAGTGGGGCTGGGTTCTGTGGGGCTGTGCCTTCACACAGTCACAGGAGTCCTGGGAAAGGAAACTGTGGGGATGACTCAGGCTGGTTTGGGTGGGAAGGCCAGAGCTTTGGGCACTGGGAGAACTCCCARCAGTGTTGACTTTTCTGACTGTATGTTTGCCTTCATCATCCCTGCTTCAGAGGCTCATTGCTGCTTCAAACCACATGAACCTCCTTGTCCTAGTCAAAGTAGGACCAAGACCACCAGTGCTTTCAAGAAGAGGGAAAATGTCAGTTATTGATTACTTTGAGAGCTAAGCATCATTTGGGCATTTTTAAGAATGACCTAAAAGCTGAGAAGCAGGGAGAAGTTTGTATGGCAGCCCCAAGGCCCAGTACACCTGGTAGAGTACTGCTGAATAGCAAAATACAGGTTGGTGAGCAATCTAGAAGGGATGATGTTTTATTGAGTGGTGTGCAGTGTTACTTTGGTTGATTTGATTTTTATCCTGTAAGGAAATTAAAGCTCAAGCACTTCAAAACTTGATTTTATTTCTAAAGATCATCTTTGCATGCCAGCTTTTGCCTAGAAACTCACCCAGTGTCAGCCATTGAAACCATTTCATGTGGAAGCATTGCTAAGTAAATTCACTAAATGCCCATTCATCCCAGGAAGATGGAGAGGCACTGGAGTAGCAAATGTGAAAATCTGCASAGCTTACTGTACAGAAAGCAGTTTGAGTGTGACCCTGGGAGATTGCAGCTCCCAGGAGGGAGTGAAGGAGGAGGGACTCAGGGCCCTGTCTGTCAGCATGGCTGATTGACASATCATTCCTTTGCTCTGGATAAAATCAGTGAGATTATTAAAACAGCTCACTTGCCTGATAACATTTCCAGGTTGCTGCAGCCTGACCCCAGAAGTTAAACACATTCAGGTTTAACTTGGTTTTCTGTGGTTTTTAACAGTGAAATATTTTCAAAATACAGTACTATTGACAGCTCTTTGATCTTGAGTCTGTCTGCCACCAGYTTCATTACAGACACTGCTAAATGGTGTTGTATCCACAAGGTTGTGGGTTTGAATGCAATTCAGGAGATTAAGATCTTTTTAATGTGATTTATTCCGTTTTCCTAAATATGCTGACCTAGATAAACAGAGAGTATTTTTGCTCCATTGTTAAAGAAATAACAGGCCACAAAAGCTGTCAAGTRTAAATACATTCTTGGACATGTCAGCTGAAATTCTGAAAATGCTGGTGTCAGATTGTCTGTCACACTAATCAGAATTAACCTTTAAATTCCTTTGTTCCTGTTGATTATATTGCCTTTTTGACATCAAAATTCTCTTGTGTTATGCATTCCAACCTTGGYCTCTTCTCTATAACACAGTGAAAACAAATAAAATGCCAATAGATACTGAACCAAGTTCCCTAGGAAATGTCTAACAAAACATGTGAAATGGAACTATCAATGCAGCCATCTTGCAGCTGGATTTCTATACTTACAAAATGATGAGCAGTATTACTTCATACATACACTCTTACAGTGCTTAAAATACCTGCAAAGGGTTGATAAGAAATTTCTTAAGGTGTAATAAAGCTGTGTTTATTCCAAGTATGCCTTTGTGAGCAGAGGGGATCATGGAGGTTTAGCAGCAGGATGGGAGTTTTCCTTGGAACCACCTCCTTCAGAATCCCAGGGTGGTCCCCAGATGAGAACARTGAATCTCTGAGCTGCTCTGACACAGTGATTTTCACAGTGTAATYTGTGCACCTTCTGCTCTTCCCCTTGCAGGACAAACGATCAGCTGGTGGCTTTCCTGTCCAGGTACCGAGACATGAACTTCCTGAAATCCCATGGCAGGGACAATGCAAGGTGAGCTGGCCCTTCCCTCACTTCGTTTTTACCAGGGCACTGAGAGTTACTGTGTGGTGATGGTTTTCCAGAATTACCTGAGTGAAGAAACTGCCAGTCCAGGAAAGAGGAGTGAGTCAGGAGGAAGCCCTTCTCTGGGAATGGCTGTGTCTTGGCCCAGAGCAACTCCTTCCAGAGTCAGAGGTGCTTTTGTGGCTAAAGAGACACTGAGAGCAGACTGATGTCACATCCCCCCATGGATTTAGCACAGGYCAGTGTTTTGGGGCAAGTGGCAATTGCCCCAGACACCAGCACAGCCCAGGTGACAGCAGCACAGCCCAGGTGGCCCCAGGCACACGGGTAAGGCCTGGCTTAGCTGAGCTCTGCAGCACAGCCTGGCATGGGCACAGCCCAGCTGTGGGAGCCTGCAGTGCCAGTGAGAGKGAGGATGGTGGCTGGAGCTGATCACAGGCTGCTGAAGTTTGGAGTTTTTGAATCAAAATCCATCCTCTCCACCCTGCCCAGGTCTCCTGGAGAAGAGARTGGGCTGTGTTTCCCACAGTCATCAGTAACTCTTTACCTTGCCATAAAACCATTGTGGTCTGAGGGAGCAGCAGTGGCCAAACACCCTCTCCCACAGCCTCTGCAGATGAAAGACATTTCCCATCTGACTGCAGTGCTCCTGGTTTCCTATTGATTCACAGTTTTGCTGTTTTCTTTTTTTCTGGTTTTGTACCATAACAGCAGTCCTGCTGCACTTCAGCAGCTCCATATGCTGAGTCCCWGTGGCTTTGCATCTAAAAATCCTGTTTTATTCTGCTTGGGTCACCAGGTCTTCCCTTCATAGGATGTCAGGTGTACCCAGAGAATGTGACACACTGAGTTGTGTGTTCAGCACTGCAGGCAGAAAAACTCACAAGTCTCTCTGTCTTCTTGGCCATTCTTACTCCTGTCACCAGATTTATCAATTCTGTCATGCTTCTGTTTAAATTAAGTCCTCACCAGCATTCATCTTGTGCATGCACAAATTCTGTAGCAGGTAGTAAAAAATAATCCTGTGAGGAGTCATATTTAAAGGCAAGTGAACAGTTTTCACAGGAGAGTCCCTGCTTTGGGAAATGCAGAGTGTCAGAGTGATTGGCAGACTCAGCTCTAGCTGGCAGTAGTGATGGACAGCAGGGTTAGTGTAGAGAAGAGAGAAAGAGTCAGGGAAAAGCAGTTKGTCTCTTGCCTCCTTGCTCCTCTGGTCTCCTGAGTGTTCTCAAATTCCCTGAGCTGGCTAAGCAAAATAACTAATGGGTGATGACACACCARCATCAGGCTGGTCCAAACATGCCAACTTCAGCTGGATCAGAACAATTCAGATCAGCCAAACACACTAAGCTGATATGAATTTAACAGTGAAATGAGCTAGTGTGCCACTTGTCCTTCCATCACAGGAACAGCAAACTCACTTAGTAGTTCAATGGTTCTCTTTGTATAAACAACTAAATACCTTTTAGTTTATTACATGTCACCATGTTTGGGGGTTTTTTCCTGGATTTCTGCCATAAATTCCTTGTGCATCAGGGAACATGATTTGGGACATGAGTGCAGATTTTTCCTATTTTTTCCCTATTAATTTTTCCAGTTTTTCAGTTTTGCTCTTTGCTTTGTTCTGTCTCAGCCCAGGGGAAAAAAATACCCCACGAAGAGAATGATATGGCCAAGAGCTTAGTAAGGTCTGGAAGAGAAGCAACAGCCTCAAAGGTTGGCAGCAAAAAGGCAAAAAAAAAAAAAAGGACAGCTTTTAGAACACAGGCCAGTGTCCATGTTATTGGGCAATAGAAGAAAACTCCCTTTGGATATCCTATCTGAAAACACAATGGAACAGACTTTTTTTGTTTAAAGCAACTAATTGAAGCCATAATAAGGGAGAGGACACTGGACTGTACTGGCTGCTGCCCCATGTACAGTAATGATTTAGCTGGTCCAAGCTGTTTTTCTCAAAGCATGTGAACTAATAACACAGGAGCACAGCATCTAAMTATAATTGAAAGCAATGTATAACCCTTGCTGATACTTTTAATTTTAATTTGTGGATGAATAATGGCACCTAATCAATAAGCTTTTCAACTGTCTAAGTCCGCCTTGTAAACAACTGAAAACTTAATTGTAAGTCATCAAAGTCTTTGGATCATACACCAGAGAAAGATTAGAAGTGCCATCCTAAAGCTGAAATGCTTGTGCAGCTCAATTACAGTGTGCTTTGTATTCAAGCCATGTTCACAATCAGTACATGTTTTACTGCCAAATAAGGAGAGAAACCAGGCTTCCTTTTAGAGAGCTAAGTTTTCTTTTAGTTATGCCAAAGCCATGAAAAAGTGCATCCCTCTGATTTCCCTTTAGTGGYTTCAGCAAAGAGAATGGACATGAAAATGGCTCCTCAGCTGGAGAGGCATTATTTCCTGGCAGAGGTGGATGTGTGAAATGAAATTGCACACAGTGCTGCAGTTGTTACATAGTGCTTAGTGGGCAACACATTTCCTCCTCTTTTCAGTGTCTTAGACTATTCAAAGCAAGTGAATAACCTGGTAGTTGTACAAGCTATTGCAATTTGCAATAGGCAGAAGATGTTTGCTTTTTTGGCAGGATGTATTATAAAATAAAAAGCCASTCACATGTGACAGTGACAGGCAGGGAAAGGGGGTGTTTGTGTGGAAACCTCTCCACAGCAGTCATTTGGGAAACAGTGCAAACATGCTGAGAAGGCTGGATGCTGTTAGAGGAATCTGGAGCTCAKAGCAGAATAGAGACAGCTAAAGAAAAGGCCCTTACAGTTTTGGTATGTGTCCATATTCTTTTCTTCTGCTGATTTTTTCTCCCCATTACTGCTGTTCTTTGCATTTGTGTTRTCCCCTCTCTGGTTTCTGGGTGCCAGATAATTTTTCAGGTGCTGGTGAACTGCAGTAAGGAACACCAGAACCTTCTCCCAGCTCTCACAGGCAGGAGAAACCTTAGAGAAGCCTTGGCTGCCAAAGGACTGGAGAGAGACAGAGCCAAACTGTGCTCTGCTGGTGCAGCTCTGTCCCAGCCCCACTGAGCCATGCCTCTGCTCCTCAGGGGCACAGGCTGTTTGTTGGTGGCTGCCCAGGGTGGGCTTTGTGCTCACTGAGGAGCACTGAKCACACAGAGTCACTGTTGTGTATTGCCCAGTGAGTGCCCAAACACTGGGGGGAAAATGGATTCYCACTGCTGTGGGAATATTTACCCACATGTCCTAACAGCACTTGCACTGCTGCTCCTGTAACACACTTGGTGCTTCCTTTGGCACAGATTACCTCATACCTTTTTTGCTAAATTTTTTAGAGCACTTGAGTATTCTGGRGCACATGGAGCAAGATCTATTTTTTGCTTGGAAGTAGTTCAGCACAACAGTTGCATGAGAAGTGTAGTGACTGAAATAGCAACATGCATCTTCTCTGCAAAGAGGCTGCACTTTAAAAATTTAGACATTACAGCTAACTTTCAAATGTTCTTAGTGCTTTATGCTAAGCATTAGGGGAGCCATAAAGCCTTTACTGCTTCAGCTTGACAATTCCCCTCCTTGTAGGGCTTTTATTTCTGCTCAGTTCTGGAAAACAGTGCTCTAAGCTGTCAGTGCAAAGGGAAACAGACCCTGCCATGTGTCTTGGTGTGGGACTAAGCAGGATGTTCTTTGTTCTTAGAGTGTACAGAGAAGATCTGGGTCAGGAAGGTGCAAAAGGGTCATTTCTTGGGAGATCTCTAAAGGCATTGCAGCTCTTCAGCTGGGCTGTGCTGCCTTGCTGCAGGGTGAGGGGTTGGAAGGTGCATTGACTCTCTTCTACTAACCCAGTTGTGTAAGGTTTGGGGGCTGAGGTTTGTTGTGAAATCAGTTGTATTTCCAGGAATTGGCTTATTTCGCTCCATATCCTGAGATTGGCWTTTCCCAGCTCAAAAAACCCCTAGAACTGTGCACATATAGAAAAAAAAGGAGCCTGTCAGCTATTTTGGAAACATGGAGCTGTGAGTGAGGGTTTGCTGGGACCTTCTCATCCTGACTGTGGCTCCTCTGCTGCCAAGTGCAGACAATGGGGCTGGAGCTGTTCAGTGCCTGGGAGCTCTGTCAGCTCATGCAGGCTGAGGCAGTTGCTGTGGAGAGCAGCTTTTGGAATAGCCAGGTGGTTTTTTTTGTCTGAGGGTTTCTATTGCAGTCAAAGAACCTTCTATTTGAAAAGGAGAGTAAAGGCTGATAAATTGGTAGAGATAGCAGTTGAAAGAAATTACTTCATGGAAAAGAMCTTTATGTTCCTATTTAAATATAGTCGATAGAGTTCTGTTATTGTCTTAAAATAATTAACTATAATGAGCATTTAGTTTTGAAGAGAAATAAATAAATGACCAAACTTTCAGGCACATTAATATTTGATTTGGAGATAACTGCATAAATATTGAATTTGAAGATTACATTCCAGAGCACTGCATTAAAATTGCAAGACTTTTCTATTATCCTTCATAATGGAACATGAAATTAGAAACTTGTTCATGGAAAGAAAAATTTCTCGACTCTCCTTTATGTGTTTTCAGCCCTGTTGTGTTAACAGAGGAGCTCCTCTCACACTGTGAAAAGAGACACAGCTATCAGTAGGACATAGACCCTGAGGTCATTTACAGTCCTTTTGAAAATTAATCTGCACCATTTCATAATTGGTATGGAACAGAACTTGAAGCAGGGAGTTGGCCCACGGGGTGAATGCTCATGTTTCCAGATGCAGGACTCCAGAAAGCTGTGCTGTTTTATTCTTTGCCCTCAGTAGCACTGCAATGCCATCTCCTGCCCTGGGACAGCCTGGCACAGCTGCTCAGGAGGGCTGTGCCCCTCTGGCTGCAGCTGTGCCCCAGCTGTTGTTATCCTGCACCCAGAGGGGGCTGGGGTTGCTGTGGTGTGTGGGCACTGAGCTCAGAACATGTGGGATGTGTGCAGTGCTCACATCCAGCAGGGCTGGGTGGTGCTCATTCCCAGCTGCTCCTCTTCCAGGGAAATCATTCCCCAGTGGAATAACTGACAGAGACCTGGACCAGACAGTCTCAAAACAGGAGTGGGCATCCAGTCCAAAGTGTTTCCAAACACAGATTGACTCCCCAGCTTTTMTTCTCTTATATTGGTCTCAAATAATTAATTTCCATAACTCTGCAGTTCTGCACTTGCTCCTCTAATTCATGGTTCAGCAATAACAAAAYGTTGTTCCCCAGGGACTGGGAAATGGAGCAAACTTGCTCATTCTACAGCAAAGACCAAACAATGGTATTTCTTCCTAATTGGCTATATCCCTATAGAAAAATTATTGAAATAATGGCATAGGAGAAAATGGGTCGTTTTACCTTTATGTACATTTCCCTGTTTTTTAAATACTGAATTTGTTTAGAGAGAGAAGATTATAGTTTAGTTCACGTTGCAGTTTTTTTGTAGTGGTTTGTTCAGAGTTAATGAACATTATGGACTTTACTGCCCTGTAGCTCTGCCACCTGCACAGCCTTAAGGCAGCAGAAGGTGTAAATGATGTTTTAAAGCAATCTGCTGATCTTTGCCTGTGTCACAGAACACAGAACTGATTAATCACTTAYTGAACCTCTCTGCATTATTGATGCACAGGGCAGAAACATAAACAAGTGACCCTTTGATGCCTTTTTGTTCGGGAAAGCAGCAGTTTGTTTGTGAAGCTGCCAGTGCAGAGTGGCAGTGACACTGCTGTCCCCCAGGTTCATCCGGAAGCAGGGCCTGGACCGGCTGTTCCTGGAGTGTGACACTCACATGTGGCGCCTGGGCGACCGCAGGATCCCCGAGGGCATCGCCGTGGACGGCGGCTCCGACTGGTTCCTGCTCAACAGGAGGTTTGTGGAGTACGTCACCTTCTCCAGGGATGACCTGGTGACAAAGATGAAGAGGTTTTACTCSTACACCCTGCTTCCTGCCGAGGTATGTGCACACACAGGATGCCCCTCTGCTCCTGCAGTGTCTGTGCCTGTCCCAGAGGATGTGACCACAGTGTGAGGGGCTCTCACCTGCTGGCAGTGGGCTTTGGAGCACCCCACAGTGGGTAATGAMAAGTTTACTTCTGTCATGAGTAAGCTCTTTAGGGTTAGAACATCTTTTGCAGTTGTTTATTGCTTTGTTTGTTTGTGGGACTTTCTGGCAAAGAGTGTCTTTGTTTTATGCTTCTAAGCCCATTAATCTGTTACTGCACAACCAAAAATCCAGCTGCCCTTTGCTTGCAGATTGTTCCTGCATAGAGCTTTTGAAGGATATTAGAGATGGCAAATTGTCTTCATAAGTAGCTTTCCTTGCTATTATCCAGTGCTTTTCTTTAAAAATGTAAACGCTGCAAACAAAGGTTTATTGTTGTGTTCAAAACCCAGCTGGAAGGCACAGTCAGAGATGATTTGGATCACTGAGGAGTCACTGTGGCTGCAGGTGATGCAGAAGGGTTGTGCTGGCTGCAGCAGCRTGTCAGGAATGTGTGCTGTGTGCAGGGGGAGCACAGCTGGCAGCAGCAGCACACTGCTCCCCTGGCTCAGCACTCACCAGCMCAGGGAACAGGCAGCACTGCCTGTAAACCCACACATGGCTCCTGAGCTTCTGGAGGGGTGCATGACACTGAKCTTGCAAATCCAGGTTCATTAGCTTGTGGTGGAGCACAGCAATTGTTATCTTTGGATAGAGGTTTATTATTCCRCACACATAATCTTCTTTTAATCCCRTTTCTGTTAAAAATCACCTTTTCTCTCTCCTCTGATAACCTTTTCATCCATTATCTAGAGAAATTCCTGGATTGCTATAAAAGGACACRGGGCAATGGGTAATTGGGCAGGGTTTTTTTTCCCCTCTCGCTTGAATGAGAATGGATGCCTTTATGGGTTTAACCAARCAGTTCAAGCATAAAATCCATATTCACTGGGCTGTCATTTAACATTAAAAAGGGTAGGGGGATTATTTGGGGGCCAGCCATGCTAATGTTATGCTGGTTATTTATAGATCTTACTATTGCTGATTTTAAAGAAAAGTTGCTGCTCCAAAAATGGTCTCTTACAGGGCTAAAATGGATGATATTCCATAGCTTTTTTGTGCAAGRTTTTCTTTGCAAGATACATAGCTGGTTTTGAGAAATGGCCCTGCCTTCAGTGACCTGGTAACCTGCTGTATCAGTCCCCATTACACGTGGTTTATGTAATAATTGATAYTGTGATGATATAATTAGGATTACCCAATAGGAATTCCATGCTGCCATGAGTCAGCAAATAAAGACTTAGGATTTTAGATGTAAATGCAGGAGGCAGAATGTCCTTCTGGTGCCTGGGGTGAACTGTGTGTTTGAGAACAAAGCCATCCATCTAGCARTGCATTCCAGAGTGCTGGGGGTGATAGACACCCCCAGAAGAGCTGTCTGAGACTGCATTTTTATCAGTCACCAGGGTGATGGTGCAGTTCTGACAATTGTTTTGGGAAACAACTTGAAATATGCCATTAGCACATTGTTCAGAAAAATAGTCCTAAAGTTGTTAGACCAGGGAGTAAYTTACAGAAGGGAAATAATGGGCATTTCTTAGAATTGCTCATACAGCTGAAATAAAAATAAAATGATTGCTGACACTGGTGCCTTTCCTGGAGTCCTTTGCACTCCCAGTGCCCAAAGCTGCTCCTTGTAGAATTGCAGTTATTCTGGGCCAGGTTATTGGAGCAGGACCTCAGCTGTGTGTCCTTGCAGTTTGGTTTGAGAGTTGTGATTATTCCGTGCTCCATGGAATGCAGGCATGCAGAGTGTGTTCATATGTGGCAGAACAAGAGCTTGTTAACTCTGTCCTTTCAAACACAAATCCSCTGTGTTAGGCCTGGGCCATGAGCTGAGGTGGAGCAGATGGAGGTTTGAGGAGGTAACTGGTGCTCTGTGTGTGTTTGCTGCAGTCCTTCTTCCACACGGTGCTGGAGAACAGCCCCTTCTGTGACTCCATGGTGGACAACAACCTGCGCATCACCAACTGGAACAGGAAGCTGGGCTGCAAGTGCCAGTACAAGCACATTGTGGACTGGTGTGGCTGCTCACCCAATGACTTCAAACCTGCAGACTTCCACCGCTTCCAGGTGACTCAGCACACCTGCACAGGGGCTCTGTGCTGCCTGTGGAGCTGCCTGAATGAATGCAGTGCAGCAGGGACAGGGGAGGGAAGCTTTGCCTCCATCAGGCAGGTGGGGAAAAACACGTRGGGAAGCTCTGATCTTAATTTCAGGAGAACAAAAGACAAGTTCTCCTGTGTTTTGGCCCTGGARACATTAATGGTAAGGTCACAAAGCAACTCTGGACCCATTGACATTGGTAATCTGCTGTGCTAGAAAGGAGGGGAACTTGACACATCTTTAACTGTACCACTGTTACTTGGTAACTCTTGTGARTTTATTGCAAAAGGTTTTTTCCAATGTTCCAGCTCAGGTCCATTCATAATTTCACAAAACTCCTGGCTTTCAGAGTTAGGCAATGTTTATCATCTTCTTAAAAAAAACTTAGAAGTTAACTGGTGTTAACTAGAGATTTACATAGCACAAGGCAAATCCATTTTCATTATTATATTCATCAGYATGATCATATTAAAGTTTATCTCGTGGTTTTGGGAGCCTTAGTCATGAGGTTTTGATCACCCAGGTTTGGCAGAACTGTCTTAAAAGGTTTAATGAGTTCCTTTGTGATGGTTTCCTGAAGGCAGGCATGGGAGGGAGCCCTGTGCTCCAGGGTGCACCCAGCCTGAGTGTCTTCTAGTGAGAATGAACAGCCACTTGTTTCAAGGTCACCAGATTTGCAATTCCATGCCTSCAGCTCCTCGGGGTTCCCTGCATAAAGCATGTTTGTTCAGGCTTTGTGTGGGCTGGGGCATGTGTTACCCTGCAGCACAGCAATGATGACTGCTCTGAGACACAGATCTTTTCTTTGCTGTAATGTGCTGCCTACCAGGCACGCTCGAAGTCAGTGACACAGGCACTCACAAAAAGAGCAAATGAGATGTTATCTGAAAGAGACTGCTGCCCCAAACACCAATCCCCGGGAATTCTCCAGCAGACAGTAAATRGCAAGTCTTAAAAAACTCCTGCCAGACTGCTGAGCCTGGCCTGCTCCAGGCTGTGAACCCACAACAATGCTTCAGACAGCAGTCAGGAAAACTGAGCTGGAAAGGAAGTTCAGAATTAGAAAATATGTAAGGGCAGCTTCTGACACTGCTGGTGAGAGAGCCCCTCACATGAGCACACAGCACCAGGAGGCTGGGGCTTGCTGTTCCCACAGAGGCACAAAGCCCACAGCRTGCACAGCAAAACTCAGCATCCTCAGAAGAGCTTGCCAACCATCTGGGGCACTCGAGCTCCTTGGCACCTCAGGACCCATGCTCAAATATGAACCAGGCAAAATGAAGACTTAGTGAAAGCTAATGGTAGTTGAGTAGCATCTAAAGCRTTTATGTGCCCAATATTGTGTCAAGCACAGAGAAAAAATCTGGGCAGGACCACTCAGAAGTGGAGGAAGCTCAGCCAGCTCTCCCAGAGACCTCTTACCACCTCCTAGCAGCAAATCCATACACAGAAAATGCTGCTGTGCCTCTTGTGAGCCCCAGAGCACTTTGCTCCCTGCACAGCAGGTGCCMGTGCTGCACTGTGTCCCTGGAACAGGGGGGTTTGGGGGCATTCCCCACCCCTCCTGCCCTTGGAGAGCCTTCCTGAGCAAGGCAGCAGGGGCTGGCTGTTGGTCTGAGGGGATTTTCATCGAGTAATGACAGAGTTGTACTGAATTRACCATCACTCAGTGGGAGCTCAGTGTCCCTTGCTGCCCTGTCCCCACAGCAGACCGCCAGGCCCACTTTCTTTGCGCGCAAGTTCGAGGCCGTGGTGAACCAGGAGATCATCGGGCAGCTGGACTATCACCTGTAYGGGAACTACCCCGCGGGCACGCCGGGGCTGCGCTCCTACTGGGAGAACGTCTTCGACGAGCCCGACGGGCTGGGCGCCCTCAGCGACGTGGCCCTCACCATGTTCCACTCCTTCTCCCGCCTGGGGCTGCGCCGGGCCCAGAGCTCCTTCCACACTGCTGGGGACAGCAGCTGCCGGTCAGTCCTGCCTGCCCTGCCCTGTCCTGCCTTCCGTGTCCTGCCCTGCCTTCCCTGGCCTTCCTTGTCCTTCCCTGCCCCTTCCAGGGAGCGCTGGTACCCACTCACTTATGGCCAGAGTGGAATAACCCACCTGCAAATGTATCAGGCACTGTCTCAGGGTGCCGGCACCTCACAGAAATGGCTTAGAAATAATTTGTGAGGTGCCTCCTTGGGTATGTTTTATAAAGCAAAAGGTTTATACTTGCCAAAATAGAACCTGAGCACAGGTACCTGCAGGCATGATACCTGGCTGGGACATCCCAAGGAGCACCGAGAAGCTTTGTGCTCTGCCTTAAATCCAGAATGATTTACGTGGGGTTTTTGGCAAACTGCCCAACAGAGAATGGCTACAGTTCCGAGGGACAGGTAAAGAGACCGATCCATGTCTCTGTCTTGGCATTAAGCAGAGAACCTTCTAGGGCTTTTTCCTTTTARGTTTTAAGGTAAAACTGATACCCTTTTTCCTTCTATGGAAAACACCTGTTTGTTTTAGAGCTGCATTASTGCAGGACAGTGCAGCCTCTGGGGGAGGCCGTTCTGCTGGGCTCTGCTGGCTGGAGCCTGTGGCCACCAGCAGGGCCAGGCAAGAGCACAGTGCTTATTTCCAGGAGTATTTATGTCCATAATAAAGCCTTGCTTATTCTGGGTTGACATGATGTGACCTGTTTGCTGCACTTTTAAGGAGCTGCTCTCCAGCCTGATGAAGAGTGACAGGATCCAGTTGGGCAGTGCTACCCCTGCTGCTGCGTTTCCCTTGATTAATTTGAGCAAGTGTATTATAGCCTCAGCTCCTAAACCCTCTGTGTGATTGCAGCAGAGGTCATGTTCACCTCTATTACACWTACCAAAAGCAGAGGACAGGATTTCAGAGCAAATCTGAACACAGGCAGGTTAATGGTCCTTGCTTGTTTGTTCCCCTGGGAGCWCACAGGGAGTACAGAGAGCTTGCTTGGCTCAGTTTGCCTGCTTGGTGCAGCTCTCTGTGCCAAAAGTGCTGCTGCTGGAAAGATCTATTAGCATCAGATACATAAAATATATGCAGGTGTTTATATATCTATATATRGATAGATTTATCTCAAATAAAAGTCCTTACTCTTTCAAAGGAAATTGCCCCTATATTCGACATTGCTTTTTCACCTGTAAGCCTGGCTAARAAGAATTCAGTCTAAAACAGATTTGAAGGAAGAATGCCTGAAGTTAGTCTCTTCATGGTAGATGTTTGCCACCTGCAAACACATCTGAGGCTGTTTAGATTCAAATYAGAGAGGGTTCATCTTTTAAAGTCTTACTTTACCATCTCTTAATTTCTTCTTCASAATGTATTTCTGGAGCCTGCCCTTTTTTATCCTAATAGAAAACACATGGAGCTTAAGTCAGCAAACACTCCATGTGCTTTGATGGATGGACATTGCCCCTCTTGTGTTCTCCAGAGGGAACCAAATGTGCCTTGACCTTCCTAAATCAGTCATGGAAGTGCTGAGCAATGTCCCATTTAGAAAGATGTGGCAATAAGTGCTCCAGATTCCATTAGAGTTTTGTCAGTGAAGGTTACTGGTGCAAAGCAATAAAAGATCAATAACAATTAGATAGAAATAATCACTAGTAGCATGCCTTCCTTGTATGGAATAAAGGCAGACCTAAGAAAGGCCTGGGTCATTTGTCCTGCAGAGTGAAGCCAGCAAAGAGGATGGGGACTCTGGATAACCAGTACTGAAATAATTTGACAATTACTTTTGTTCTCACTCCTTTTGCAAGTGTTCTGATGCTGATTTATATCAATTATCACTTTCATTTCTGAGGAACTTCCCATTGCACAGGGCCTCAAGGTGCTTTTCAAGCTTGCTCAGATACTAGATGGGAACAGTGTGACTGCAGCTGTCTCCAGGATAGAGCACAGCTCCTTTACAGCAGGCTGGAGCCTCATGAAACAGTGCAGGGAGGAATTGCAAACACTGATACAGAGCAGAGGCTTGGTTTTCATACCTGCCTGAGCCCCCTGAAGCCACTGTGAGTCAGCATCCAGTTCAGACCAGGGAAAGGTGGATGATCTTCAGGTTTATGATTCACATCTYTTAAAACTGTCTGTCCTTCTGGATGTTTGCACCTCTACCTTTCCTCTTTCCCTCCCGTGGATTTGCATGTGTCTGATGCAGGAATGGAAGGATGGATTTGGGCTGAGCACCTCCTCATGTTCCCTTTGCTGTGGGGCTGGGCACAGCCCCAGGCTGGCTGAGCACCCCAGCTCAGGCCCAGGGGATGTTGGTAAGAGTGAGATGTTGCTCACTCTCCTGAGGAGGGCCAGCCCCCAGCCCCACAGACTGCTCAGGTGCCAAAGGAGATTGAGTGTCAGCCTCTTTCATGGGAGGAGCATTCATGTGTGATTGAGATTTAATTCATTTCTTCCATCTCTAGCCATTTTCCTCTCTGCTGCCAAGAGGCAAGTTACTCAGACTATTTCAGGGATACTGTAAATATTTGCTGCTGCACACATGTAAAACAGGAGGTCTCAGTACTCAGGACAGAAGTCAGATTGTTGCTGCCATTGGCTGTGTAGCCTTGCAGTGTTTGTGCTGGGTCCATCAGTGCTGGCTCTGTTGGTGCCCTGCCTCCTTACATTGATTTCCCCAGCTCTGGAGAGTTCCTCCTGGGTGCTGCTGGCAATGGAGAGTCCTCCTTGGTGCTCATCCTTAGTGCTCAGCCTTTAATTGTGCTAACGAGCCTGAGGAGTCAGGCTTAGCTGGGAAGGTGTGATGCTGCTGGGTTTAACTTGTTTTGCACTTAATGTCAGTGCTGTGAAGTAGCAAAAGATTTGATTTCTGAGCTATGAATAACATGTTTTTAATTATTTATGCATCCATATGTACCCAAACACCATTACAGATGTTTCTGAGGCCATAGCAGACAATCAACCATGCATTTTAATTATTTGAAGCTGTAACTACAATGTTTTTAAATCTCAGCTGCAACTGAAGGCTTTCACATCTCTCAATGATAGTTTTGCCCAGTTGTTTGACCCTTTTTCAAGATTGGTTTTTGTTTGCTTTTTTGGGGGTTTTTTTGTGTTGTTTTTTTTTTTTTTTTTTTGGTTCAAAAAATCACAGCAAAAGCAATCTCAGGTCTTTAAAGAATGTGAAGTCCTTTATCCTACGGTTCATCCAAGCAAACAGTGCTGCACCCTGACAATCCAAGTGTCTCTCWGGGTGCCACTTTGTACCAGGAGAGGTGGTGAGGGAGGGGAACTCTCTGRCACACAGGAGGACTGAGCTGTGGGTATGGAACTAATGAGCCTATRTTCTTAGTAACAGATTTTAATGTTTCAGGGTAATCAGAACAGTCTAAGAATGTTTGATAATGAGTTGTGAACACATCTGAAATCTCTTAGTGTACAGTGGTGCATTTTCTAGTTGCAATGAATGCTTCCCAAGCCGTATCTCCCAATAAATGGATATTTCAAGTCTCTCTTACAGACCTGATGGGCCTGTGCTGTTTTACAGGTACTACCCCATGGGCCATCCAGTTTCCATCCACCTGTACTTCCTTGCTGACCGTTTCCAAGGCTTCCTGGTCAGGCACCATGCAACCAACCTGGCTGTCAGTAAACTGGAAACCTTGGAAACCTGGGTGATGCCCAAGAAAGTCTTCAAGGTCGCGAGTCCCCCGAGCGATTTTGGGAGGCTGCAGTTCTCAGAGGTGAGTGTTTGTGGCCCCCATGCACACCCCTGGCATCCCCAGAGTGAACACCAAACCAGCAGCCTTGGGAAACTGTTTCCATGTTCATTGGAGGTGGGAGTGGCTTTCTAGCACTGCACATCCTCATCGTAGAAGGAGATAGCACTGGCAGTTCAGATCTGTGGTCAATGCACATTTCTTACATTAATCTGAGTGTCCTCACTCCCTTCTGTTTTAAAAACAAATGGAAGGCTTTTGTTGTTGTCAAAGGGGCTCAGTAATGTAAAAGTAACTGAAAAATGTTGCCACTGTGTCTGTTGTGAGTGCTGTGAAAGGCTCCTGGGGAAAATGCCATTTTTCTGTGATTCCAAATGTAAATGGTGACATGTTTAAATGTGTCTCTCAAGAGGATGCTAAAAAACCTCCTAAAAATTAGTGGTAGTCAGGTACTGATACCACATGAGAGCAGAATATTGATGTTGTAATACAAAAGAGAAAATTATCACAGCAGTGGCTGAGATTTCCCACAAATCGTGTTATTCTTCTAGAAATTTGTCCCAGTGTCTGTCATAGAGTATAAAAAATCTACCTAAAATGTATCAGGAAAGTTGACCACTAATAGGACCTGACATCTGTGTTCTGTTTTAAAGATACAACTGTCTGAGCAGTTAATTTCATGATTTTTCTTGTTAAGCCGCAAATTTCAATTAAGGTACAAAATTGATTGAAGAAACGTGTTCAGTCATTATGGCTAAGTCCATAAATTACCATCTTCCTGGGCAATTAAGAAATGCCTAGGTGGGATTCAGTGTTTTGGTGTGCATGGCAAATCCATGACACTAATGTGCCATTAAAGAGATGGATGGAGAGTGAGTTCCATTTCTCAGTGTGTCGGGTGCGAGGCCTGCCATCTCATGCACTGATRAATGTGCACACAAGCTCCAGTTCTTGTGATTTGTAGGAGTATTTCTGCTGCTTGTTTAGTACTTTTAAGAATTTAATCACTGGTGAGCTTTTTTGAGCATAAGGAAAMGTTTTCTTCTATTTGAAACTCAACAGAAAGGTGGCTTCTTGCTTATTTTCATTATATTTTCCTCACCTAACCTCTGTAATTGTCCTCTTCTTTCCTAGAGGATTCATATTTGTAAAGACCAGGAGGTACAAAGTAAATTATTTATTAATTTATTTATTTTACTTTCTGCCTTCCCTTGGCCTGCAGGGATCTCTGCCTCTGAGCCAAATAACACTCTCAGTTACCCTGCTAGAAACCCAGCATTAACTTCTTCAGCCTCAGTGTGACTGGAAAGCTCTGATGTGCTACTGCTTATTAAAATGCCACTGCTTTGTCAAGGTCCAGCATGTGCAGTTTAGCTAAGATGGAAGCCTCAGTGTTCACAGAAAATACAATTAAGATTTATGCTTTTTGGGACACAGAACTACTTGTTCTTCAGCAACTTTCAGCCCCTGATGTGGCAGGAATGTAAAAGTGAATGRGGCTATTTTAGCTGGGAACTCTCTCCTCTCTCCCAGCTCCCACCAGTGGGGCCAGCAGGAAGAGCACACAAATGCTCTGCACTGAATGTGCTCCCCTGTGTGTTTGTGACCCTGATGCACAACTGGGATTGCAGCAGGGCTGCTGGGATCTCTGCAGCCCCTGCCTCCTGCCCTCTGCTCCTCTCASACTTCACTTCCCAAGGAGCAGATTTCACCCCACACCCCACTCTGGGGGATTAATGACAGCATTTGGGTGGCACATGGTTCCTGCAGGCTGAGGCAAATCAAATACACTTACAGGAAATCCAGGAGAGATGATTTCCAAGCACRGAGCTCCCACACCTCCTAAAACTGGCTGGTGCACAATGCACACACTGTGTGTCCTGCCAGCCTGCTTCAGGCTCTCCTGGAGGGCAGGGCYTTGCTTTGCTGCACTGAACTAAAACTCCCAGCTCCCTATTGAACACCAAGCTTCTGGTCTTGTTAAGACTTGTGATTCATCACAGAGAATAAAATAAACTAGGTGGCAGGCAATTAGTGTGCATTGTGTGAACCTAATGGTCCTGTTTGTGGTGAGCAATGAGACACRAACCCATAATCGGGGGATAATTTGTCTTGGGAAAATTTCATCTTGGGTTTGAACAGAGAGAGAAGTTYGGAGGCAGTGAGAGATTTCCAGCTTTCCAAGTGTGCCCCGTGCACAGTGCTTGCTCTTGAAGCCCAAAATAAAGGTGATTAAAATAATGATGTGRAAAATGTCAAATTCTGTGCTACAGCCTTTCCTAATTTATCAGATATTCATTACTSCTTGATTCTATCCCATATTTGGTGTATTCTATTTGAAAGTGAAAGCCTACTCACAATGTTTTAAAGAGCTGTGAAACTTCTTACAGGGCTGCAGTATCTCTTGCCCTGTAAAATCAGACATCTCAGTGCTGGGAACTCASCTGTGTGAAGGTCAAGGGTTATAAACCTCTAACCAGTGCTTTAAGTAACATTCCCTATAAAATACTGTGCTGCTGAAAGCAGCTGGTGCTGCAAGCTGTACAGCATGGGAAAGTGTGTCCCCAGCTGGAAATCAGACATGGGGCAGATCCCATGRGCAGTGTACAGCTCCTCTGGAGCCTTGGTGTGAGCCCTGGGGCACACAGGCATCCAGGGCTACCTGTCCTGCCCTCCCCCCTTCCCCTCCCTTTGGCTGCAACTTCTGGGTTGCTTTAGGGACCCCAATGCCACACCTGCACAAAGCTTAACAACCACACAACAATTGTGTTACAAATTTTCCCCAAAAGCAGCTTTAGCTCTTCCACAGAACAGTCTGATGRACCTTAGTGCATGTGAACACCTCTCCACTCCTTTTGTGCAGCCTGGGGTGGAGCAGTGTCACCTGGAGGCTGGAGCAAGGGGACTGGTGTATGATTTATTTTCTCAGGGATGAGAAAATACAGAGAGGGGAAATAGTTGGATGACAGGAGCAAATGTTTAATTTTTGAGGCTGAAGTAAGTGTTCTGCAATGAGTTCTTCAGTAAGAAATACTGAATGKGGTGGAAGGAACTTCCTCACAGGCCCTGGAGGGTGTAGGTTTGTTTCACATGTTGTGACTTCATTATTTCCAGGTCCCTGGAGCACTGGTAGGTGTGATATGGCTGCACCTCACTGAGGGTTGGCAGAGTAGATAATAAGGCCTGGTCAGGAAATTTTCTTTCTCAGCTTATTTCCATACATACTCAGTCAGTCAGGAGAGCACACACTGACAGCTCCTCCAGGCATTGGATGCTGRGCTCTGATACCTGGGCTGTGCTGTCTGCTTTGATTAGCTGCTGTGCTGGCTGGAACACCTCTGAAATACCAGAAATGCTGTGTGCATTGCAGAGAAGTGGGAGGCTCATTTTGTCTCATGCTCTGCAGTGTCATAGCCCAGCAGGAGGAATTTGTGTGATGACAGGTGGATTTGGGATGGTAGGGTTTTATTTTACTGACCTTGTAGCTTTTTGCTTGCAGTCCTGCTGTAAATTGTCTGGCAACCACAGGGATTTATTTAGAAAAGACTGGAGACTGGACAGTTTCCAGTACAGGTAATAGGCATCAGGTAATCATTATGTTTTGGGGATTTGGGGGGATTTAGGCATTACATTGGAATCACTTATTCTCATGAAGTGAAATGAAATCTAGRAGAAAAATCTCTGAAGCAAATGAGCTACTATTATTTGTTATGCTTTCAGGAAAGCAGGTTCTGACCATGCCCTTGTGAGGTGAATTTAGGGACAAGGACAGCTCTGTGTGGGGAAAAGGGAACATTTTGCCAGTGGGGATCCTGCCTGTGTGTGCATGGGTCTGCAGAGCTCACCCAAGAGGCTTTCTGTACAGGGAGCAAACCAACTCTTTGGCCATGTGCACTGTTTGGAGAGTGGTGCAGAAGAAGACCAGAGGGACTGTGTGGGGTTTCATGGGAGAACTGCCTCCAAAAGCAGCCCTCAGTCCTGTGGTCACAGGACAATTGATAGAAGGGTTCAGTAGTGCTCAGCCTCAGAAACACATGCTGGCTTCAGTGCTGGGATACTGGAGTCTTCCCACTGGCCTAAGAAAGCCAGTTTTTAATTTCCATGCTGTTTTCAGTAGTGYACAAGTGTTGTGGCATCCCCCTGGTTATGGGTGAACCACTGAATTTCATATAAAGAGCACTGGAACATGAAAGCTGCTAGGAAAAAGGTCAGTTAAATATTTACACTAGATTGTGAATCAGCTGGTTAACAGTGAATAAATGACAAACAATGTCATTATTATGACAGCAGGAGTTTACAAGAAGTTCCCACATGAGGCAGGAAGGGAGTGCAAGGGGACATTCTCATGGGGGAATTGTAGTAAAGGACCTGTTGTGACTTGTCCTTAAGCACAGAAGTRTCTTCCCCAGTGTCAGCAGGGGCTGGGCAGCTCTCCAGTGCAGGGCCCATCTCTCACGTGTGAAATACATTCTCATGGCCCAGGGGACAGTGGGACACTCTTTCATTCTGTGCATTGCCTGTGTCCAGCACTAGGCTGGATCCCTTGTTGGCTGCTTCTGTGGAGGGAGGAGRGAGCTGCTATCACCTGTTGAGATAGCAGCACATTTTATCTTGAKAGAAAGAAAACCCTTTTTATCAATCCAAAAGGGAGCACAAAAGCAAGCCTTGCTTCCCTCACAGTTTGTGTATGCATTGATCTTAGGCCATGTTGCTTTTATGTGTGTGTATAATTGATGTGATGAGAAAAACATGGCTGGTGTTTCCTGAGAGCCCTGCCCTGCCCGGAGGGTGCCAGCTGCTCCCAGAGATGATGCCAGCAGCAGTGTGTTGTGTCATTGCAGATTGGCACCGAGTGGGACGCCAAGGAAAGGCTGTTCAGGAATTTTGGAGGACTCCTGGGACCCATGGATGAGCCAGTGGGGATGCAGAAATGGGGGAAAGGCCCCAATGTCACCGTCACTGTCATTTGGGTGGACCCCATTAATGTCATTGCAGCCACCTATGATATCCTGATTGAATCCAGTGCTGAGTTCACTCACTACAAACCACCTCTGAACCTGCCCCTGCGACCTGGTGTCTGGACAATTAAAATYCTGCACCACTGGGTACAGGTAGCTGAAACCAAATTCCTCATTACTCCTCTCACCTTCTCAAATCAGCAGCCTATCAAACAAGGTAAGTTTTATTATTTGCTACAGCAATAATATAGTTACTTTGTCTGTATTCACTGTAATTGCTGCTGTTAAAAATGAAGTAGTGCTGTACTGGAAAAGGATTAAAGAAAGGGATTTTATAGATACTAAGTGAGAAGAAACTTTTGCACTAAGGTAAGTGAAAGAGTCTGAATCTAGTCAGTAAAACACAGCCACTTTGAACAAAAGACTGTTTGTATCTTTAAATTATGCACAGTTCAGAATCCAGAGAACTTCAGACTCTCAATAATCTAACAACTATCATAAAAGCCATGCTTTAGAAATTGAAAGAAAAACTGACCTTTCTGTGCTGGTTTTCATTCATGCAGCCCTGAGCCATCCAAACCCAGAGGCCTCTCTGGGGCTCCCATGTGTGCATGGCTCAGRCATCACCCAGAGGCTTGGCTGTGCACCAGTGCCCAGGACACTGTGCTGGGASCAGAGGGAACATTTTACAGCCACACCTGCTTTTTTATTCAGTAACATCAAAGCAAGCTTGTTGCTCTGAATGTCTTTACCATTCTTCCTAAAGTGCTCAAGTGCTTCCATCTGCCCAGTATTAATATTCATAACTTTAGACATCTTAAATTTCCTAGATACATGAATGATCCTATTAAGTTTTCAGAAGTTCTTCTTCCTGACAAGGCAGCAAATAAACTGAGTCAGGCATTTACCTTGCAGCAGAACGTGCTGTTTGTGTAATGCAAACAGCAGCAGACAACTGCTGAGAGYTAATGCAGCCTTATCTCACTCAACAGGAGTTTGATTCCACACATTTCCAGCACAAGAGTGAACTTAGGATTTCTGCTGCTAACATTTGGTGGTTTCTAAAGCAGAAGCTAAACCACCTCCAGCCCACTGCTGTTAATAGCTAATAGGCAGTGATAAATGGTGARCAGACACCATGTGTAGAAGGGATGTGTTTGCTAAGTTTGAGGCAGCCTGCTTCTGAATGCAGCTGCTACCAACTTGTCTGCTGGAAACTAATGAATTCCATTTTATTTGGTAATTTAACATTAAAGGCATAAATTGGATGGAAAATGTGGCATGGAGGCAGCAACCTTGCTGCTTTTCCCTACARTGGGAGAGCCCTGTGGACAGGTACACATGTGCCACACCTCAAAACTGAGCCCACTCTTTATGGTGTAAAGGCAGAACTGCCTTTGGTGCAAACTCTGAATTGGGAGGAATTCCTCTGCAGTTGTGTACTTGCCTGTGTTGCTCATTGATCCTCTGGGCTCACATTTTTTGTTAAAAAGCCTGTTCATTCATGTGGTAACTAAAATCCTCTCCAGGAATGAGATGTAAAGCTTGGGAAGAATATTGTCCAGGAGGTAAGTGTCAGGAGTGATTTGTTACTGGTGTGTGATGTGTGAGCAGTAGGTGGCTGAGGATGGAGCTAGAGAAGGGGCAGGTAGTGGCACTGCACTGTAGTTACAAGTGTGTTTACAATGCAAATTCCTGTTTGTTTTTTTAAGGCTTTCTGTCTCAGTGACACTACTGTGCTCTGTGCAGGCAATCATCATTTACCTTTGATTTCCAGCTTCTTGTCAGTTCGTCACCACTTCATTCTTYAAATATATTTTTCTCTGCCAAATAAAGGCATATTGCTTTTGTATGACAGAAGAATTAGAACTTCTAAAAGAATGATTTGTTACTATAAACAATGCAAAAAAACTGCCAAAAATYTTCTAAAGTGAAGGAATAGTATAATTTTCTTGCCTTCTTAACATTGAAAATAAAATACATCAGACTTAGCCAGGAGTTGTCAGTAGAAAAGGGGAATATATTTATTTTAGGGATTTCTTTAGCATTTTCCTTTTTCCAACCATCCTCCCTCACCCCC
>CADDXX010000674.1:372716-389191 GCA_902810485.1 Alauda arvensis
CCTGCCCTGATCAGAAAGCAGCTCTTGTCAGAAAGATTGCCCTGCACTGAGACATTCCATAGCACTTTGCATGTCATTTCTTCAGTAATGACTCTGCCCCCTCTTTCTCATCTGCTCCAGGCATAAAAAGTGGAGTCCACAAAGTTACACACATAAAAATCTCTCCATGAGCTTGAGTGCAATTTGCTTTTTTTTCATTCTGAAAAGCATTTGCACAAAAGTGGCAGTAGCCACTGACATCTTGTATCCTGGAAACATGGGCATGACAACAGTCCCTGTATTTCCTAAGCCATGGCTTACCTGCTCATCACTTCAGCCCAGAGCACAACAAGGAAAAGCTGGTTTGGTTTCCCAGCATCATGAAGGGAGCCACTGGCTCTTCTTTTGAATAATCAAAGTAAAACATGTTCATTCCTGTATCGGGACTCTCAGAATTCATAACTGCATTCAAAATAAAAAAATAAGCATGGGACAGCTGCCAGCAAAGATGTTCTGTTTAGCAGTTTATAAAAACAGCATATGCCACTGGTTGATTCCTTTTTCTGTTTCCATCTATTTATTAATTTTAGCCTAAATTCTGTGCATGCAAGCAAAACCATAATGGGAGATCAGGAGTGAGTGTTTTCTTTGATGCTGTGTCCAATGTGAGTAACTGWTAGAATGRAAATTGTTTTARAAACACAGATTCATTGACCTTTTCAAAACCTGAATCTGTGAGAGATCAGCTCTTACATGGAATTATTAAGGATACTGTTTGGGGTATTTCCATGTAAATATGGCTCCCTAAGCTATTTCAGTGGAGAGTCTATAAYCTGATGTTATTTCTCCCTGCTCCTTTCCCCCCTCCAGTGATGCAAAYCTGTGTCTGTTTTCTCTGATTGGAGCTGTGTCACTGATCAGCTCTGCCTTCAGCAGATACCCTGGCTCAGGAGTGCCAGCAAGTATTTGCCTCATTGGAGAAGGTAAAAAAGAAAAGGGAATTAGGTGCATTTGTGATAAATCATTTGGAGAAATTGGGTTCACTTTCTCCACCAGAGTCTCCTTCCCTCTACCTCCTGCMCAGACAGATTCTGCTTTATTCTTGTAAACAACGATGTTGAGGTTCTTTCCATGTGGCTGAGTGTGTCAAAGCCAAATACTCCATGCTTGTTGTGCAGACAGGAGAGCTGCCAAGGAGCAGTAGGATGCTCTGTGAATAATTGTGCCAAGACAAAGAGGGAAGGGGATGTGGACAAGACAAAACAGGGAGCAGAACCATGTAGGATCACTGGCAGGTCACACAGGAATGGGGGACTTCCCCTGGCAGCTTTAGGCAACCAGGATTTGAGCTTGCAGACTCAAGGGACAGCAGAGGCAGGCATCATTCAGAGCACTCTGCTATCCAGCTGACTTCAGGTCCTGAGGAAACAGCACCTTCAGTGGAGGCTGTCCCTGCATCCCCATCATCCCACTGTCCCTGCTCTTTCAAGGCCAYGTGTGATCAACTGCCAGGGTCACAGTGAGGGGAAGAGAAAAAGCCAAAGCAATTTCATTTTGAAATGTGAGTTTATATTCACAGCAAAGTTTCCCCAGTGCTCTCCCAGCTGGAGCACCAATAATGAGTAGTAATCCATTTAATGGATAGTACCTGTTCCATTAAAGCCAAATAGGTTCTTGTGAGCCAGCAGCAGGCTCACTTCTGGGGCAGAAAAAGCCCCCAAACCTCAAGATGATAGTAAACCCTGGATTGTAAATAAATGAATRCGTTAAAAGCCTTTCCTCCTTCAAGCAAGGAGAGAAGTGAGAAAGAGCAACCTCATTTTTTGATTTAAGAGAGACCTTTCCCACTCTGTTCCCAGCTTGATGGCATGTCCTGGACATGGGGCTGCTGATCTCTGCTGCTCCCATGGAGCCTGAAACACCAGCTCCTGGTCCCCTCTCCAGGGCTGGCAGCATTAGCAGACATGGGCCGTGCTCTCAGGCACCTCCACGGGCCTTCTGACCTAATCCATATTTATAGATCATCTCAATTAGCACGTACTGGGAAACCTTTGTTTTGCCCTTGGCTGTTTGCAGTGGCTCAATCAATTCTAATTGCATCTRTACAGATTATAAAGTGGGTGGCAACTCGTGTCAGGACTGCTGTGATTTCTTTAAATTAACCAGAGGTAACATGACATATTGTTGAGAAATGCAGTAATAGCAGCAGGCAGGCCCATGACTGCAGAGGAGCAGACATGCCCTGCAATCATCACTCTGAGAAAAACCCTCAAGACAGGGATTTGCTTTGAAATTTAGTTCAGATCCAGCTGACAAGGAGTCGATTAGCTCCACAATGAGCAAATGCAGCACTGTCTTGTTTGCTGCAAGAGAAAACAAACAAAATGTCAATAAAAAATTACCTCTTTGCCAGAGGGTTTTAACACAATTCAAGTAAAGAAATAAAGCTGTACATTCTGTGTTGCTTAAAAAAACCCACAGGTCTAGAGCCGTAATGTGTACCAGGGTAACCACATTTTTCTACCTCAGCCCACCCTCTGTCTAAACTAATTTGCTTTCTCTGCAAAATGATGAACAAACCCACACAGAAATGCTGAAATCCCAGCCTGTGTGGCTAGCTGTAGGCTGTGTGTTTAATCCAAAGAAGTTAGACCAAGAAGAGCCAATTGAGAAATGTGTCCTCACGTGTGAGTGAAGAGCAAATAAAAAGGGGGGTCAGAAATAACCTATTTTTTAAAGTTATATTTTCAAAGTCAGAGGAATATATTTTGCATTGATACACATCCTCCTGAATCCAAAGGGCTGGCAAAAAAAGTCTGGCTTAATGTCAGCAATTCAGCAGGTAATTCTGAAGTGTTTGGGCTAACCATACATACGTAAATGTCTAAACATTYAGAGGCAAGCCTTCCATTCTTCATTATTTTTTCATGAGCTCTTCCTCATGACACTTGACTGAAGTGTCAGGGCTTGAGAGCCTCACTGTMTCTCTCCTGTAGCAGCTCAGTAAAYTATGGARTCASGATYCTCTGTCACTTTACTGCAAAGAGGAGCAGSTTCCTCCCTGCTTTGTGCTCTGAACTGTGTAGCCAGGCCTTGGAGCTGCAGGGAGGGTTCTGGGTGCCCCTGGTGATGAGTACATGTGCCTGTGCACTCAGGGTGCTGTTACCCACCTGCCCTGGGCTGCTCTTGTGCTGTGGGGCAGTGCCAGGCCAGGGCTGGGGCAGCCCTTAACACCATCTCTGCTGCTTTGCCAGCTCTGAGTCCTGCAGTTCCTGCAGCTTCCATCCTCTCCAGTCCTCACAATCCACCAGGKCCTGAGGCCTGGGACACGCATGAGGCTGGGCCAGAGAGAACAGCAAGTTCCATTTCATCCTGTTTCTTGTCTGAATAAAGCTCTCTCTTGTTCCATGCACCAAACACATGCACAACAGGCTTTGATTCAGCAAGCTGAATTGCCTGTTTCAATCAGATGATCCTGCTAGTAATGCCAACTCTTATTTGTTTGGGATTTTTTACTCCRAATGTTCCTATTTAATTAATATGTTGACAAACAGTCTTCCATATTTAATTGCTTCCAAAGGAGGAAATTTAATCATGTGTATTTGTTCTGTCTCTTGAACTGCAGTGTTCTGGCAGAGCACAGTCCTGACACATGTGCACAGATTGAACTCATTTTGACTGCAAGTTAYTGTGGGTATCTACCATTTAAAATAAAAAAAAGGGATTTAGATAAATGCAGGAACAGTTAAATGATGTATAATGGTGATGGGCACGTGCTGAACCACTTTAATTGGGGATTTGAATAACAAACTTGCACAGTATTTGACATTAAAGACTGYGCAAATGTAACAGCAGAGCTCCAGTTAAACGTCCCTTTTTCCTCTAAACACATGGATTTATTTCCAGCCCCTGAGACACTGTCCTGTGCAGGGAAGAAAGGGCTCAGTGTCAGGCTGCAGGACATGTGGAAGGGATTGTGGCTGTGGATGTTCCTGGCCCCGGTGCCTTTCCCCTCCTGCAGCAGCCTGAATGGGCCCATTTTCTGCTCCAGACAGGCTGTCTGCTGGCAGCGCTGAACACATCCTCTGTGCTGCCACGGGGACGGTGCTGGGGAAGGCAGCTGAGGGGGAGACAAATGGTTGGAAGTGTGCTCCCCACAGGCACTCTGTGAACGTTTTAGGAGGGTCCCATCCTGCCTTTATAAGCAGCAGCTCCGTGCACTCAGACTCTCAGAAGTCAGCCCACCTTTGACAGGGGCAGCCTGACCCACAGTGTCCAGTGTAGGTCTCTGAAAGGCTCGTCACAGCCTGATACAGATTTTTACTGCAGTGYTGCAAATTTGGGGTCTTGTACTGTATTTTGCTGAGATAGAAAGGTAAGGARAGCAACCACCATGCAAAGTGTCATTAGGGAATGGTTGTGATCTGTTCAGCACAGGAGCTTGAAAGTATTACTGTCATGAGAATAATTTCCCAGTGAGACTGGAGCACTTCCAGGAATTAYGTTGGGGCTGCAATTGTTTATGGGTCTGGTCCTTTCAGTGCCWCAAATGGCACCACCTGGGTTTTGTAGGCAGATAGAGCTAACAAATGTTGTGGCTTTTCCACAGCAGGGCAAGGTTCTTCTGTCAAGGAAAAAAAAACCCATAATAAAACAGGCTGAGAGCTTGGCTCTTTCTCCTAGACAAATCAATGATAGCCCTGGATGTGTGTCAGGGATTGGCAGMCTTCTCACACCAGGTGGCCCTGGACTGTTTCCTCATTTCGAGCTGCAGCCAGTCCTGGATGTCCTGCAGCTCTGGCTGTACACGTCGATAATAAGGGTAGCTCAATTTTCAGGGTCAGATGAGAATCACAGTGGGCAGAATGTGCAGTGCTGAGCACGAGGAGTGCCAGAGCCGAGCACAACCCCSGGGTGCAGTGTGCGGGGAACGGGCTGCTCACCCCTGAACCTCGGTGTCTTTGTTTGCTGTACCCTTCGATCCTTACTGGTGACCTTTGCAACGCACTGACTGTGTGCTTTGCCTTTGCAGAGGAAGCCCTCCGGCTGCACGGCGGGCCCCCGCACAACGCCTACATGGAGCAGAGCTTCCAGGGCCTGAACGCCGTGCTGAAGCTGCCGGCGAGCGCGGCCCGCGCGGCCCAGGCCCAGCGCAGCGCCGGCCTCACGGGCGCCCGCCTGGACGCCTGGGTGGACTCCCTGGTCAGCGGGCTCTGGTCGGCGGTGGATGTGTGCAGCGTGGGTGCCTCGGCGTGCCCCGTGCTGCAGGGCTGTGCGCAGACAGCCTGGAGCTCCCTCAGCCCCGACCCCAAGTCCGAGCTGGGCCCCGTCAAACCCGACGGCCGCCTCAGGTAGCGCCCGCCCCGCTCTAAAAGGGCTTTTCAAAGGGAATTGAACCTTGTTCTCTGTGAATCTCACACCTGGTCTGGAAAACTAAGGGAAAGTTACGTTTTTTTTTGTTACTTATTGCAATAGCATTCTTTAAAAAAAACAAAAAAAAAAAACCCAAAAAACAAGACGTTGTGCAGTTGTGACAAGGCCTCTGGCAGTGCCCTCTCCATCAGCCCCGGTGGGAGCAGCTGCCTCATCCCCAGCCATGGAGAGGGCACTGAAGGAGCAGCTGCTAAAAGGTTTGTTTTTAAATAGGTTTGTCCATACCTCTGCTGTTTCATARGCTTTCCTTATTTTGCTACAATGAATAAATCACAGTGAAATTCCCTTCTACTTACGCTTTCTGGGGAGGTTGGTTCCTGCAGGCTGGAGCCTGTATGGCCACATGACCTCAGAGAATGGGAAGTAATGATGGTAAATCCTCACTCTAATAACACAAATTCTGGACACAGCTGATGTCTGTTATCCTAGTTAGAGAAAACGAGCAAAAGCAGAAACTTTCAGATTACTTTCAGAGTTTTTTTGCAGACTAATTTAGTGATAAATCTAAATGATACCAGTGTTTTGCTGTAGTAATCTTTTATGTTTCATGCAGTCGGGTTCAGGGTCAGTGTACCAAGAGTGTTTATTGAAGAACAAAGAAGTTTTTGGAATTTCAGCCCTTTCAAATCTGCAGGTATTTYTGGAAGCCACCAGTACCTGAGTATTTTCAGAGGCTGCCAGTGGAGCAGGTGTGTATGTGTAGGCTGGGCTGGGTTGTGATGGGTCTGCTCAYACTCTTTGCTCATGAGCTGAGCTGACTTTTTTTCTCAGGCAGTAGATTTGTAAACCAGTAAAAAGAGTAAAATTGGGACCTAAATCTGCAACAACAGGTTTCTTCCCTAATTTGAATAGTGGCTAGTAGGTCTTAACACTAATTCCCTCCCTTGGTCTCAGATGTCCATCTCTTCCTGAAGAGGGATCCTTCAGGCCTTGCCAGGACATCTGGAAGGCTGTGCAGGATGTGGGTCACTGCCCAGAGCCAGGGGAAGGAGAACAGTGCCATGTTTCTCTGTGCTTTTACTTTATTCTGGTAACAATGTGCCCTTGCCTGTCTTCACAATTCCTAGCAAGCTGCATCCTGTTTTAAATTGGCATGTTTTGAACCATTTCAACCTGCATCTTCTTCAGTAGGGAAAAATTAATTTACATTCCAGTAAGTTCTTAAAATGCAGGTTTTATATACAAATTCATCTCCAACTAAGGTATTTTACATTAGCAAAAACATGTACTTTGTTGTTGCTGCTGTTTTAATCTCTAGTGAGCAGCAGAACCARAAAAGACCATTAGAAGCCATTGGGCTAATTAGGAAAGAAGTCCTGTTGCTGCAGTAAAGGAAGGGATCTGTTCACCCTTCTGTGTGCATGGATAACTTYGTGCTGAGAGTTAAGTGTCCACATCAGGAGGGAGACAGACCCTTGGATCATTCCTTAAGCACGTGTCACAGGAAGGTTGAATTCTCTTTTGAACAACACTTGCAGTAGGACTGTAACACACAGATCCCCTGGCTTGTACTATCTCTGTCATATTGGTTTAAAGCTACTTCAGTTTGCTTTGGACTTTAAAGTGTGGTGTCAGCTGTGCTGGCATTGAGGCAGAGCATTGAAATGTTTATCTGGCACAAAAATGGATGCATAGAAGGAACAATTTAGGTATTTATTATTTATGTTTTAGTCAATGACTAATTAGTAGGTGCTGCTTTTGCAGCTTGAAGATTATGTTATTTTACTAACTGAAGCTGCCTTTATTAAGAAAAGGCCTTCCTYCCCTCACACCTCCCTTTCTTTTTTTGTCTTGGTTTTGTCAGTTGTGAGTGGTAGCTTTAGGAGAGTTTGTAGCAATGAGAGCTGATTGGAACATTCCAGTCAAGATAAAGCTCCAGCTTTTCAACCAGCTCTAGAGGCAAGTGTGTGTGAGACCAGGGTTGCCAACAGGTTTCTGTAACAGAATAATCCCAGTGTTATTACTTCCTCAGTAGGGGTTTTTAACAGTGCTTGTTTTTAATGTGACATTCCTTTGTGAAGTTCATGTGTTCTGGGGACCTCCACTCTTCACTGTGAAATCCAGGGCTTTGGTCACACTGCTGCARTGGGCACTGCAGGGTCCAAGCCCTGCACATTAAATGAAGAAGATCCTATTTAGGGCACCCAACAACATTCATTAACCAGCCCAGGCAGTGCTTGTTCTCAGTAAAGACTCCTGAGGTAGTCACAGAATCTTCAGTCTGTCTTGCACRTAAGCACATGTGTGAGGTGCACCCACACACACCCATGCAGATAACTGAGTTTTTAAATTTGATACTTGTTTTTATTCTTAAGCAGGAATGCTTTTAAGTGCTTTTTTGGTAAGTTTTCATTAACTAGACCAAGCAGAAGGTGACAACAATCAYGTCTTCTGCAGTTAGGAAAAAAGCTGCCACTTTTATCATTTAAAATATAAGGTGCAAATTATTTTGTTTTACTACAAAAAAGGGAAAGTAAACAGATGGTTGCTGATATATCCATTTGCATTATATGCTAGGTTTAAAATATCTCAAAATGTATATGAGATGATTTTGTGAAAGGCAAGAAGCATTTAAACAGTGAAGYTGTGTAGCAAGCTGGCAATCCCAGTGCTGCTGTTAAAATACAGGGTGCAGAGCTGAAGGAGTTCATCCTGCAGTCCTTTCTTAGGCAGAACTTGCAGAGTGCTAGWGCTGAGTGAGGACTTCAGAGTCAAGTCCAGCAGAAAGAAAAGGTGTGACAGTTTGCTGTGTGTGTAAAGTCATCAAAGGATAAGCTGCCTTGTTTGGAACATCTGCTGGGGGTAAGGACGAGTCTTGGACCTCAACAGCCACCTCTTGCTAGCTGTTATCATGTAGCCAGGAACCCAAAGATGTGTGTGAGACTCCGTGTCTGAGTTACAAAGACCAGTAGTTGTGAATAAAAATCATGTAAAGCCAGACTCTGCCTCAGGGGTCAGAGCTGGCTCTGAGGTGATGCTGCTAAGCCCAGCTTAGTCCAGCTTAGTGGTTTCTCTGGTTCCAAGTGGCAGCACTGGGAGCCTGTGATGAGCATTGTCAGTGGTCAGAAGAGAATAACTTCACAGATCTTACATTTGGTGGAAAGGAGAGTTCAGAGCAGGGAGCCAGAGTTGGTACAAAACACAAGAGTTAATGCATCATCATCTGAATGTGCAGGTGTTTCTTTCCAGTCACACTGGCCAGTCCTTGCTGAAAGCCTGCTTTGATCAAAATTTCTTCCAGTGGGATGGGTTTATATTCCACATGCACACATTTATCCTCTGTGTGTAATGCTGTGCTTGTTTAAACTCCCTGCCCATTCTGCCTGACAGCCATGGCACACTCCTGTGATCAATCTGTACTGCATGGAAAGGGAATGTGGCAAAATGCAGAACATCCACATGTGATTTAATGAATTATGTCCAAAGTCAGTGTCAGCATTATGCAGACCTGTTTATATGGTAATGTTAAACCCCAAGGCTAAATGAAATAGCTCAAATGACAGTTTATTTTCAGATTTGTCCAATTCTGTCTTTGATGACATTTGGACATTGAGTAGTAATATTTGCATTTTCATTTTCTGATATTCAAGGGGGTTTTTTAGCATTGAAATTATGTCTTCATTTTTTGAGCTCCCGGCAAGCAGAGAATTTTAACAATTCCTTCATGATAGCAAGTGTTATACCAGCAAGTCCCTCTGTATCTCTGTTGTTAAGCCTTCATTATTGCTAAGCCTAGATACAGGATACATTCCTAAGATACAGGAATGTGCATTGGTGTGTTACAAATTGCCTTTCCTGGGTCCTGGCTGCAGTGCACAGTGCCTGTACAGGTGTTTAATGGTGTATTAACAGAGATCCTGCAGCACCTTCCAAAGTACCAGCTCATGTGCAGTCACTTCCCTCCATCTYCTGCAGCACTAATTGCCATCCTAGTGAAGCTTCCATCACTCTCTGTGTGCTGAGCACAGTAGTGAAGTCAGTGAAGAGAACAGAGATACTGTAAACCTGACCAAAGGGAGAGAGAGAGAGGGTAAAGAAATGCTGCAACTTTGCAAGAGTTTGACAAAATTGTGTTGCAACAAACMTTTGGCAAACTGGGYTCCTTCTGCACAGCAAGGCTGAAWACCACTGATRCCCTGAGATCTCAGCTTTGACTTCCCAGATAAACAGAATCCAGATGTTTCTTGTTGCCCAGCAATGAGGACCAGCTTTCTCTTGATTTCTCTGGTTCTCTTTCATACAGCTATCATGAGAGAATTGCCAGCTTGCCTCTGGCCCTCCTTGTCTTCCCAGCTCCCAAAGCTTCAGGACTTGGCCTCATGAAACCTTGGCCAGCTCTAGCACTTTCCATAGAGCAGCAAGTTTTATACTTGAGTGAGCTAAATCCCCTAGGCTTCTTCAAAAACCCAGCTGCAGCTGAGGGGAGTTTGCTTTTCAGAGCAGCCTTCAGTCAGTTCAGTCCTTGCACACAGGAAGGAGTTGCTGAAAGCCAGCAGTTGTCTTGTCCTGATTTCCAGGGAATCTGAGATATGTAAGGGAGAGCTGGTTTTCTGATATTTCAACAAGAGAATAAGACAGATCTGGTGGGACAGGGTTGGTGACCTTTCTCACAGGCCTTTGCTTCAGTCCAGTTGTGAAAAGATAATGATCTGTTTGTGTCTTTATTTCTGCCATTCAAGACCTCCAGTGTAGCCCTAAGGATTAGTAGGACTCAAGCCCATATGAAATGACAATTGAAAACATCATGTAAAAAACAYCATGAGGGTTTCCAAACCAAACCCTCAGGCTTCTGCCAGGGATGGTGCTGCCAGAGAGGGTGGGGAGTGCTGCAGTGTTAGGGGASAGAGCACTGCCCTTCAGAGGCCCAGGAGGAGTTCTGACAGCAGGAGCACTGCTGCTGAGCCCTGAGGGCAGCTGCTGCTGCAGCCAGGCACAGAGGAGCCAAAAAGGGAGTTAGGGTAAAGGACAGCAAGGGAGAGTTTGTAGGATAGCATGTTTKCCTGCACAATSTTCAAAGGCAAGCAAAACACTGACYTGTAATTCCCTTGGAAGGTGTAGTGYAGAAGAGATTGACCTTCAAAACCTTCACCACCATCASCACAGCAAGGGAAAGAATAATCAGGCTGAGAGCATTTCACATGGAGGCTGTGTTCCCCAGGAGCACAGCAGCACGAGGTGTCTCAGTTACCTGTGGCCTTGGGAGCAGTTCTCTCACGATGGGACCCTGCAGGATCCAAGCTGGTTCTGTTCCTTACTAACACTGGTGTGTTGATCACTCTGCTCTTTGCTTCTGCCTTGGTTTCCTTCTTTTGCTCATGGGTGCTACCACAGCTGCTACCTCACTGTGTCTGCAAACAGTTTACCTGAGAACAGCAGAAAAGGTACCAGAAATCTCCTTGAACTGAATGTACAACCTATGCAAATTCTCTTTCTACTTTGTTAAAACCTAGAAGTATTACTTGTAACCTTGCCAAATAAACAGCAAGATACTGTACAGGTGCCTCTGATCCCAGAGTGCCAATTCCAGGCGCAGTTCATGGCGCTGCATTTGTATATTGTAATCACTTGGCTTGTCTTTGGTTGTGTTCTAATTAACACCCTGGGCTGAGACAACAGCACTCCTGCTAGGGGAGCACCTTCAGTTTGCTGGGAATATTCCAGAGGAGGGTGTCTGTGGCATTTCATTTTCCCGCTTAGATCCAAACAAAGGCACAGACCTGCTGGCCAAACGAGGGTGTTGTTTCAGCTTTAGTGTGGATGAATCTGTCAGCTTTGGAGCTTTGGTGTCTGTTCCCATTGTGGCATCCAGTGTGTTGCCCCTTAAAAAAAGCCTTACTGCCATCCTTTCTAAATGTGGCCTTAAACTGTGTTAGGGACTTTGGTGTTGTCTGTGTCTTGCTCACTTTCTCTGTTTCTTGTGGAATGAATAAAAGGCACCTTGAGATTTCTGCTACAGCTYGGTTGTGTTGCTGTCAGCTTCACAAACACAACAGAAATTGCTGACAAATGCAGTCTTTAAGGAAAGAAAATGACCTTCCCTTTGGGCAAAAGCAAGTCTCAGATATTCATACAAACCTTAGGAAATTCTGAGCTCTGTCTCTTGCAAGTCACTGTAGATAAGGAACTTGGTTTAATTACATACAAAGTACAAACTTAGTAACAAACTTTGCATTTATCTTCAGACTCCAACAGGACAGACTGCTCTCAAATGCACAAGACAAATTGTAGAGTAGTGTCACTCATGTTACCATGGTGTAGTAGCATTCCTCTCAGATCTGGACTGGTAGCTGGGAGAGGAAATATCCTGTTCATGGTTTGGTGTTCAAATGTGAAGCACATCCCCACCCAGGGCCAGGCTTTGGGGGTTGTTTGGGAACCTGACAGCACATTCAGAACGTGGTGGTTCTGTCCAAGTCATGAATGCATTCCCAGAAGTGCCAGGTGTGGATGTGCTGGGTTTGCTCAGTGCTCTCTGCAGAGCTGCTGTGCTCAGTGAGCAGCACCAGTGTTCCCAGCAGGAACTCCTGCAGTGCTGCAGGAACCCCAACCCCTGGCCTGTGCTGGATTCACCCCAAAGGCAACTGAAAAGGATTTACAGTAAAACAAGATTTGTGAAACTAAAATAATCAATTCAGTGTTGTGACATTATTTTTCTGACTTTGTCCCTTTGGTTCTGTTTTGGTCTGATTGGATTTTTCTATTGCCTGACATAGTCCAYAATAAGTTATTCCTGTTCTGTCATTTGCAAAGACTGGTGGTAATATAGTTTTAAGAAATAACTATTTTGTTATAGATCATAATATGCATAAAACTGTACAGAAATATTTTGTAATCTATTGAATAAGAAAAAAGAAAACCATGTATATACAGGAAAGTTTAAAAAAAATTGGAAATTCAAATGGAACACACTGAAAGATGTAGATATTTTGCTATTTATTTAAAGGAATATTTTATGAGATATTGAAATGTCTTAAATTGAGCAGTAATCAAAGTTCAAAGTCAGAATGCTTTTCTTGTGGTAGAATGTGATTTTCAGCAATTCTTGCACTACCTGTTTTTGCACCCTTTGTSTCTCCTTTAGCAGGAACAATGTGCCTTAGCTGTACCCTCTGTCAGTGGGACTTGGCTTTCTGTCCAACAAAGCAAACTCTTCTGCAGAAAGAGCAATGGATGTATGGAACACTGTATGATACCAAAAACACTGCAGTGTACATAGTGCTTTCTGTCATAGGCTGTTTTCTGATGCAGACTTTTCAAATAAAAATAAAAAAGGTGTCTTTGGGAGCATGTGCTTTGTATGGCTGTCAGCCCAGCAGGGTGTGTGTGATTGGGAAGAACTTCCCTGCTGGGGGAATGGGCCTGGGAGCCCAGGACTCTGCTCTGGGTACCCTGGGGGCTCTGAGACCCTCCCAGAACCCCCCAGAACCTCAGCACAGAGCCACAAATGCCAGGAAAACAACTGCCCACCTGGGGGAATCATGCACAAACTGCAAGAGTTTCATCACAAAGTAAAACGTAATCACAAAGTAAAACGTAATCTTAAGAGTTTTTAGAATGAAAATCAAAAACACAAAACAGAAGAATCAAAGTGAGTCCCTGTCCTTCTCCTCGTCCTCCATCTTCTACTGTCATAGAAACACTTTTAAATTAAATTAAATAAAAATACACGGGCTAACAGAAGTAATAAATAGTAGTAATTTGTAATAATTAATATTAATTAAAATCTCATAACTATATATAACTATTTTAATAATTAGTGATTAATTGCAAATATAATTAATAGTAATTAATTATAACATTTAACCTCCAGCTGCAGCAACACCACTGACCATTTCTATTACTGCACCTTCTAATACTTCTAATATTCAGCAGATACAAGCACCAATTCTCCACACAGAAAGAAAATAAATAAATACAGCAGTAAAACCAACAACCCAACTGTCATTCATCATTTTGTTACACAAACACCCATCACAGTGTGGAAGACAAAACTTCACTGTCACAACTGAAAATCAAATAGAACTGAATTTTTAATTAGGATAATTTACTATGTTTAAGTCTGAGTTAAGTTGTATTTTAGTGTTCTGTTAATTTTAAAATTACTTTACATATAATTTAGTTTAAATTCAAATGTCAGTGWRWWTAAATTACGTATTTTTTATCAAGCTTGAGATCAAGGTCAAATTACATTATTTTAAATTACATCATTTTTAAGTTTAAATTAATTATTTTAAAATTTACTGAGCTTAAATCCTGTTGAATTTAAGTTGCATTTAAGTTTTGTTAGATTTAAATTTTATACCGTTTAATTAATATTAAGTTTATATCCACTTAGGATGTGAATAGGATATTCACTTAAATCAAGGTTTATTATATGTAAGTTTTATTAAGTTAATACAGTCTAAAGTTCCTTTCCATCAAAATTTATTCTCATTGAATTTAAAATTTATTTCTGTCAAATATCATTCATACTAGATCTAATTAAAAAATAATCCTAAGTTTTATTAAAATATATTTATCTAACTCACAAAATACAGTTATTTTTTCTTAAGACAGCTTCAGTGAAAACAACTGTAATGAAACATTAATAAACACCTGTTAGAAAATAAAAAATACAATTTATTGAACCATTAATTTAATAAAAAAATCTTAGTATTTATTACACACTTCTATCTTCTCCTCCATAAATAACACAGCAGAATCAGTGACACTTTCACATTGCAGCAGTTATTAGCTGTAACTTTTTGTGTTTTTCTGTTTTACCCTAAAGTTACAAACACATCATAGTTCAGAAAAATGTTAACTTCTTAAAATAATTACTACTGAGAGATTAATTACATCATAGAAATGTGCTCATTTTCTCAATATTTAAATACTTAAATTTTATTTAAAGCATATAATCTTTATTCTTATATGCTTTAATATCTCTTTTATAATGATCTAAAAGACACGTATCATTTGAAAACCCTTCCTTTCACTTYCTAATGACGTCAGCATTTCATAACTGCTGGTATTTAAAGCATTATTTTATAAAATATTGAGACACAACTGCAGAGCTCTGAGTCCCAGGCAAACCCTGAACTCTGAACCAATTCCTGACCAGCAAACCCAGAGCTTTTCTACACAAAACTTCMCAACTGAGTCCTGTAAATACAATAGCTGAATCTGATTTTAGAGTGAACTTGAGAATCATTATCAATTATCCAATTACTCACCAGTTCATCGACTATTTGCAAACTCTGGAATAAAATTTTAATAATTAATAATAATCCAACTTCACATTTATTATTATTAACATCAGTTATACTTGTCAGCTTAAATATTCTTATTTGTTGGATCAAAATTTTTTTCCTAATTTTTTTTAGTCAAGTTTTTAATAAGAGTTGGGTATTTTTTCATTAAAGTCCACTTCTGTTAACCTAGAAAAAAAAAAATAAATCTCAACAAGTTCSAGTGCAGAGTGATTTCAGGTGAGCCCCCCTGAGGTGTGCAGGGGCAGGGAGTCACACACACAGACACAGACCCTGGTGCCTGTCCCACACACACAGACTGAGAGCCCTGAGTTCCGGGTTAATATAAAAATGTGAGAATGGTTCTGTCACAGAGCCCCAGGCACAGCAGTGTGGGGTACACGGGGTTATCAAATCCCAAAACACAAAGCCATTCCAATTTTAATTACTGTGAGTCATCAAGAAAAAAAATAACCCCTATTTTCCTATTCTGAGAGAAGAATGTAAAAGAGTTTAAAAAATAACCAAAAGAGATTCAAATTTGCAAAATTGAATACAAACCAAATAATCCAGTACTTTATATTTAATCAGTTCCAAAACAAATTTAAGACCAAAAAAGAACTAAAATATTTGCTCAGAAATTAAAAGTAAAAAAAAAAAGTACCTTAAATCAAAAAATCAAGTATCATATTTACATCATATTTTATTTATCTTCAACAATACAACCTTAACTGTCAARACAATTACAAGAAAGAGTAACTAAATTTAGRAAAGTTACTAAATCTTAGTKAAATGGTGMATTTAATTGCTTTAACCTTTCACCTTTGTAGAAAAACCTTTAAAAACAACTTTTAATATTTTATTAAAACTTGTAATTCTCCTCCTCGTGGTCCCTTGCCTTTTTCTGTGCACACAATGAGCCACACACAGTTCAAAAGAAGTTTTTAGTGCAGAGAGAAGGGAAATGTCAGAGGCCAGGCCATTGCTCTGGGGGCTCTGAGACCCTCCCAAAAACCCCCATGAACCTGAGCCAGAAATGCCAGGAAAACAACTGCCCACCTGGGGGAATCATTCACAGACCACAGCAGTTTAATTATCACAATAAGGAACATCACAAAGTAAAAAGTGATATTTTAGAGTTTTTAGAATGAAAATCAAAAATACAAAACAGAAGAATCCAAGTGAGTCCCTGTCCTCCTTCTTCTCCTCGTCCTCCATCTTCCACTGTCATAGGAACAATTTTAAATTAAATTAAATAAAAATACACTGGCTAACAGAAGTCATAAATATTAATAATTAGTAATAATTATGCGCATTAAATAATTTTACAATTAGTAACAATGTATCTATAATTGGCAATTAATTCCTAATATAATTAATAATTAGTAATTAATTATAACATCTAACCTCCAGCTRCAGCAACACCACTGACCATTCCTATTACTGCACCTTCTAATACCTTTAATATTCAGCAGATACAAGCACCAATTCTGCACACAGAAAGGAAATAAATAAATACAGCAGTAAAACCAACAACCCAACTGTCATTCATCATTTTGTTACACAAACACCCATCACAGTGTGGAAGAAAAAACTTCACTGTCACAACTGAAAATCAAATAGAACTGAATTTTTAATTAGAATAATTTACTATGAATATTATAATTTATTTAGAACAATTACTATTTAAGTCTGAGTTAAGTTGTATTTTAGTGTTCTGTTAAATTTAAAATTAGTTTATGTATAATTCAGTTTAAATTCAAATCTCAGTGAACGTAAATTATGTATTTTGTTTTATCAAGCTTGAGATCAAATTACATTATTTTAAATTAC
>CADDXX010000675.1:0-31324 GCA_902810485.1 Alauda arvensis
CATCCTGACCTCTCCCTTCCACTCAGTTGGGAGGGTTTTGGCCTTTTCTGTGGGTGGATTCATCCACTGACTAAAAAGGCAGATAACTCCATTACTTAGTCTTGAGCCAGTGAGCTGAGTCTGTTCAGACAAACTCTGGTGGCAAATGGTGGCCACACACAGCCAGGAGCAACAAGACAGAAGAAGTGGGGGGTGAGTGTGTCTAGGGAGGGTCTCCCCTTTCTGCTGGTCATATATTGTGAGTCTGACTAAAATTATTCCAAGGAGCTGTACCCTTTGTAATCTGCAATATAGCAAAAGCATAGCTCCTGCAATTTGCCCTACATGCTGCACCAGAGTTGAGGTTCAATGATTTGCTGTGACAATTATTTGAACTATTTTCTTGCTCAACATCATAGTTCAAGTTCATAGCCTGCTTGTGGAAGTGGCCTGCTGGTATTGCTTCCCAGGGGAGCACTGGGACAGTTGGATTATCACCATGCTGTGCAAGCTGGATGATACAGCTGGTGCTGCTCCTGGACCCACATAGCTTAGCATCACATGCTAGGAACACTTATAGGCAGCTTGTTATAAAACACTCAAATGGCTGCTCAAATCCTGGAGCTGAAGGAGCACATTAGACCTGCCAGACTAAAGATTCACTGTTGGAACTTTCAGTGTTGGAACTTTTTTCAGTCCATGAAGTTTTACCTCTGGATAAATGCATACCAGGTGAAATTTGTATTTATTAATATTTTTTGATCTGAATTTTGCACTAAAAATCCCCAAATGAACAAGAGTATCAGCTCCTGTTCACAGACTTGCTCTTTCTGCTTTCCCATGATAGTAAATCTAACGAAACCTATCCACAGAAGCTGAAACTGTTTTTCATGGAATAAGACATGGCTTCAAATATTTTAACTAGTTTTTTGATGGATTGGTACAGCCATATGTGTATACGTATGGGGGAAGTTTCATTTACATTTTTAATTCATAAGGCTATGTGATTTTTTACTGTGTGTTGTGGCTTTACCACAAATATATTAATAAAGCCCTCACTTCGGTACACTGATGAAAATGAATCACACCAGTCCCCTGATGATGTCAGTGACCCTTTTCTGCACCTGTTGCTATGAACTTATTTTCTTGACCATGGGTGTCTTGAAATGTACCTCACTTTCTGGATGACAATTTCCCAGAATTACAGTTTTCATAAAATAAGGAAACAACTTTAAACCATGAAAACTTTCCTATTTCTGACTTCATGTCTTTGTTTATGTAACAGGAACTAATTTTGAGGCATCAGTTCTGAAATACATCTCAGTTCATAAAGATATATATTCAATAACATGGACACAACCTTTTTTCTCATGTTTTGTTCCTTCTTTTTCCAAGCAACAAACTTGGAGGTTGGGCATGGGTTCATGCTGCAAAACACAGATCTGTGGTAGTTTGTGATTTCTGCTGGTCTGTGATTTCTGTGTTCATATTTCTTAGCAGGGGTGTCATGTCCTGCCACTCCCTAAGGAAGTGAATACAAGTGCAGAGTGCAGTACATCAGCATGACAGAAGGTCTTGGTGGTTTCTTATGGCCTTGACAGTGCAAAACATCACCAAAAATACCAAAGAGCATCCGTAGCATCTTGAATGCCTTACCTTTTATACTGAAGTAGTTGTTTATTTTGTGCTTATCAATGTTTCCAGTTGTCTTGCACAATCTTCTTTAATGCCTAATGTCTCAGTAAATACGATTATCTTTCAGGGAGTTAGGGTCCTCTCTTTTAAGTTAATATTCAGTGGTATATTGTTTTAACTGCTCATTGCTGCTTGGTAAATCCAATCAATCAAGCACTGTCTCTATTCTGTCACTGTACTTTATTCCACTTTATTTCTTCCAGTGTACTTTTTTCCAGGGAAAGTTTAAGTATACATTATTTTGGGGTTGAAAAATTGAGAATATAAGCTGTACAGAAGAAGCCAATTGATTCACATGGTGAAATGCTCTGTAATAGAAGTTTTTCCCAGGAAAAAGCTGCTAGTCCTAAAATCACAAAATACTTAAATTAAAAAAAAAAAATTAAAAAGGAAGAAAAGGAATTAAGTTAATTATCACATGATTACAATAATGGAAAGAAAAAAACTAATCAGACATGAAGAACAGCTTGTATAACCATTAACCAGGCTATGGTCAACCATTCCTTAACCCTGACTTAAGAGATCCATCATGGGATTCATGGCAGACAGTTAACTAATGCCTAAACAATTCCACAGTGATTTAAAGCTGTGGTAAATGGCATCACTCAACCAAGCAGTCACTCTCAGTCACAACAGTTATTTTTAACTGGTATGAAGTTATGCTAACTCTCTCTGCCCTTTCCCTGCCTAAACTCCACAGGCTAAGTCGTCTCCACTAGCTGTCATTAAACTGAAGCCCAGGCCAATGACATTGATTGTTTGGGGTTCTTTTCCTGGAAAAAAATTTCCACTGAAGAGCAGTGTCAAATTAATTTGGAACAATCTCCCTTGGCTGAAGGTGCATTTAATCTCTTTATAAATATATTTATTTCCTCACCTTCAATTGTTTTTACTTTAAAAGTTGTTCAAAAACTGTATAATAAGACCAATCCAGCAGCTAGCATCTATCTAACTAATTTTTTTCTGCATTCTCACTGACTAATTTTCAGTCATACTAGGGGAAGGAGCCAAGTTTACACAAGAGGGGTAAAAATTGACTGAAGTGAACATGTCCCTGCTGAGTGTGGAAGAAGTAGTGGCAGGCAGGAATGAGGTTACTTCTGGAAGGTTATGTGGCTAAAAAACCAGGACTCTGCATTTGTTTAGTATTTTTACTTCTAAACTGAGGATCAAAAATGTCAATGAACTAAAAACTGTGTTGGTGACACAATGCTGGGTGGCACTGCCTTTGTAGAGGAGGATCAAAACATCATGTGAATGAGATGAATAACTAAGGATTGAAGTAAAAAGAAATGGAGGAAATGTATTAGCAGAAGTTCAAGGTCACAGCCCAACAAGCCCAACAAGAACTTCTGCCAAGGATTGTCAGCCCATATTTTGAAACAACTGAAGAGAAGAAAAAGACTTGGGGCTACTCTCTGGTTATAGGTGAGTAGGAAAATGAAATTCCTTGTGTGTTTTGTTTGTTGAGAATTCCTCTTTCTGTGCCTCTTTTCCCGTCTCACAAGGCACACATTCCTTTCTCCACACCACAGATTACTACTCTCTCTCTGGTAGCGATGCAGCAGGATCACTCAACAGGAACACTCTGTAAAGTACGTGAGGAAAAGAGGTTGGAAGCTGTTTGAGGTGAAGTAATTGCAAAATGTCAGTGCATATATGGAGGCCATGTCATGGGGGGTGTTGTGCACAGCCCTGGTAAAACATGCTCGAGAAAGATTAATGCAAAGTGGAAAAGGTGCCAAGTCAGTAAGTGGGGGAGCTCTATTCCAGAACTATCTGTCTGATGGGAAAAAACATCTGTTATTGTCAGACTGGAGATTGATTTGCTATGAAAAATTGTTTGGTATGAAGGCTGTAATAACAGGGACATGAACTGTGTCTTAGCAGGCTTTCAGTCCTATGTTCCTGGGCAGTAACAAGTATCCCATGTAGGCAACATGCAGAGGACTGACCTGTGACAGGTACCTAACAAGAGTATTTGTTTTAGAACAGTTTTTGCTTACACATATTATTCTGCAGACATTGTTTTATGAAGTCCAGGGAACAAGAACTGACTTTGTGAGAACCAGATGAAATGTTTAATTTATGGCTTATAGGTGACACAGGTAAATATTGATGCAATAATTTTCTATAATCTGTTAACTTCTGAAATATTTTTTCCCTAGAACATCAGGTGTTTTGGAAATCGGGACAAGCAGTCAATTTAAACAAACTCTCTTCTACAACTGGGAAGGAAGAACAATAGAGCTTGGAAAAAATGAGATCTCTTGATCTGATTCTGACACCCTACTGCCTCTCTCCCAGCCCCAGCCAGTGACCAGTGTCAGCACTAATGAGGGGGAGACAGCAGCACGCCTTGTTGTAGCTGCTCTTTCTTCTTGTAGCAGTGCTGATGACCTCCCCAGAGCGCACCTCTGAATATACGAGCTATTAACTCACGTAGCATTTCTGGGGACTGCAGTCCCAGACAATTTCCTCAGACATTGTGCTCCTGCAGATGAGAAGGAAAGTGGTAGATGTGACCACCATGGCACATGGAAGTGGGGAGGGCTAGGAGGAGAGAGCTGGAGAGGAAGATGACAGTCTGGTGTTATTCCAGGAGGTGTGGGGCGCTGAGGGTCAGCATGTGTAATTGTCTTGTTGCATCTCATGATTAAAGCATTTGAAAATTAGTTAAAGACTTGTTACTGAATAGAAAAGACTGCAAGAGAAAAAGCGCCATTCTTCATTACATAGGCTTGAGATGAGATCCAAATCCAACCTTCCACATATATTCACTCAGCTGCACATGCTTGTAGCCAGAAGAATGACAGCCTGATACCTACCTACATGTCAGTCAGTCTCTTTACCCCAAATAAACTTTTGCTTCTATGGTATCCTTTGCTTCAAAGCAATGCTGACAAGGATTTATTGAATTAACCTAAATGGCTTTAAGCCCCAATTCATGCTGGTGCAGCATGTCTCTATCAGGGGTTTGCACTGGTATAACTAATTGATTTAGCTACAGATGGGAAAATTTTCTTAACAAGAGAAGGCCTAAACTGCTGGCCAGGCTGCCTTTGTTGTTTGCAAGTAATCTCCCTCAGCCTGTTAGCATAAATCTGTTCTATTTTGAATTCCCATAGAGCTAATTTACACAGGAACCACACAATAGCATGGTTTACATTTGCTCCTTTTTAAAGCAGATTGCAGGATCCTAAAGAAAAAGACTTTTCACGAGTTGTCTGCATTGCTGTGAATATTTCATTGCCTCTGTCTCAGTCCTCAAGTATACTGTGGAAAAGCAATTCATTTGACAAATGAGTTTTTTCTAATTGAGCGCAGAGAGCAGAGTATTTCGTTCTGCTCCTGAAGTGACTGGTAACACAGCACCCTTTCAATCCCATTTCTGATATACAGTGTTGTATTAACAAATCTGAGAGCTTCTTCTTTTGGCTATCCTGTAATACTTGACATGAATTTTCTCTCGTTGATCTCACGGCTAAGCTTATCTGCTACTGTGTCCATGTGAGCTCAGCTGAAAACCTGCACATGTGTGAAATCAATGTGATGACACCCAAGTTGATGTTCACAGAAAATGCGTTTGTTGTCACCTGATTGAAACTAAATGGAAAATGAAAACAACYTTTTTGGTGGAGAATTAGATATGAGGTCCAGCTTTAGGTAAATAAAATTTGGAGTCTTGTTACATACAGGTGTAGAACCTGCGACAACTGGAACTTGTTCTTATTTATTTATTGCACACGATAATGATAAAGTTTTCCTATTTATTTTTAAAAACACTGAATTCCTTCTTTTTAGTCCACTTATGCACTTTCAGACCTAATAGCCTTTGCAGGAGAACAATGCTGAAAATGAAATTCTTTCTGTGTTTTGTTTGTCAGTAATTCTTCTTTCTGTCTCTTTTCCCGTGTCTCACAAGGCACACATTCCTGTCTCCACACCACAGATTACTGCCTTCTCTCTGGTAGTGGTCTGAGTGAGGAGACAGTGAGGAGCTTCAGCAATTGCTATCATTCCTCAATGTGGACAATGTCTTTGGAAACATTGTACATGGAAAATACGAAACACTAACAGCACATTTGGCTCTACTTGCTACCTCTCCAAAGGTTCTGGGTTTTTTTCCATTACCAGCTTGAGTCCTCTTTAGTTCTAGTTTTCTGTATTGTTCCACTAATTGTGAAATAGAGGAACAACTTAATGGGACCAAATGATCCACATTAATGTAAGGAATATATGAACATTGCAGTCTTAGCCACAGTGAGAACTGTATTTTCCTTGAGAATGTTTGTGCTCTTCGCTTATTTGAATGATATCCATTTTGCAGTCTAATCCTACAAAGAAATGGTGGGGCATTACAGAAACAGATTGAGATTTGTAGGTGAGTACATCATAAAGATATTTTATTTGCCAATATCATTAACTTATGCATCTAAAATAGTTTTAAACTGTTTATAGAACTGAAAAATAAAGGGTTTTGAAAAGAAAATAAACATAGGTAGGCAACTTTTTACCATGCTAAGTAGTCTTGTTGCTGCCTTTTGCTCAAACCAATTGAAAAGAAAACTGTCTACATAACAGGAACAAATAATTCCTCTCTTTAAATTATATTGTTATGGCCATTTACTTTTTCCTTCTTTATTGCAATAAGATAGACATGAATAAGTAATGCAATTTTCAAGGAGAGATGTTGCTGCAGCCCAGAAATGTGAACTTCTAACACACAATTTTGTGTATTGCAAAGACTTAAAAAAATTAGCTGAGAAACAGTTGACAGCTGGAGAAGGAATTGGGATATATCTTGACTTACCAGATTGTGACTAAAAGTCCACATGTACCTTTTCCAGACATAGTTTTCACACTACTGTTAAATTTTCACACTGCTTTTCCAAAATATTTTTTATAATTTCTAAGTAAGTAATAACTCCAAAATTTATTTATTTGCCAATGAAACTCTTTATACACCACACACACATACATACATAAATCTATATCTTTCAGAATTAAATTATCTCTGAAAAATCAGTCGAAAATGGCAGAAACTGCTCACTTATATGATTTGGATATAAATATAGATTTTATTTTTCATTGCAGGAAGTGTCCTAAGATTTCTAACAATGCTGATAATTTTTCAATGGTTGTAGTGTTTGCAGCACAGTTTTTCCTCTGTATTAGGAAAGTCTCTAGCTACTTGACAAAATGCAAGGCTTAGCTGTGCAACAGCCAGAATTCCAGCATGAAGGAGCAGAATTCATGGTAATAGGCATCCTTATGGACTGAGCAATGAAGTTAGGTTCCAAGGATGGGATTTATAGCAATCATCATGGTGGTGAAAGATTAAAGGCAGGCAACAACATTAAGTAATCTTTCCGTCCATATTTTATGATACTGTGCCTTTTTCAGATTTCCTGCACCTCAGCTGCTTTTGTTTGATCTCATTTTCTTAATTTCTCCTGATTTCCACATTCTTTGTTTTCCTTAAGCCTCTGCTTTATATGCTCAGTGCTGAGTAACACAATGAGGAGACATTCCTGTACATCCCCCACTCTCCCCCTAAGCACCCCACACTGTATTAAACAGTAGTTAAGTCTCATGTGAGTAATGGCCATGTCCTTGAGGAGCCAATACTGATTATATTGATAAAGATTAGTCCATAAATAAAATCAAAAGAATCCAGACTCATAAAGCAAAGAGGCTACAGAGTGGCCCACTGGAGTGTGAACGCACCTGCCCCTTTCTTACTTCTGAATATTAACATGAATTAACTAGGTTGCTGCTTTTTCTACATCTGCTTTTATGGCAATGTCAAGAACTATTAACAACCTCTCAGAACACGTCTTTTAGAAGAAATATGTGACCCATGTAGAAATTAAAAAGGACTGCATTGGCACCTTGGGCATGCATGGAGGGAGAAGCATCGAGGTTATAGAAGGGTCTAAGCAGACTAGCTAGAGAGTAAGAGGTTGGCTGAGCAGTTGATGTGAGAAGAAGCCATCACGAGAGCAAGAAGTGGTCTTGGACGCCTGTGAAATGAGATGAGAAAGCAATTTTTTTTCATATATATATATATATATATATACACACTCGCATCCTATGAAGACTTTATGTGTTAATTTCATGTCAATGGGTAGCCCTACTGACTTCATTAGAATACTAATGTCTTTAAGATTAATTCCACGCTTATATTCTCCCCTGCTGAAGATACATTTTCAGGAAAATTGTTCTTAGAATACTTTTCACCTTACATTAAGGTATGCCTCAGATGTGAGACCTTACAATATTGCTTACCAATGTAAACACTGGTGTGACCCACAAATCACACAACAAATCACCCAGCATTGGACCTGTCTTTGTGGGAACCAGGTTGTGCTACACTGAGTGCCCACTAGAATGATTTATTCTTTTCTTCTGTGAGATAGGATTAGGAGGAAAGCAAAGCAGGCTCAAACTTTAAGGATATAAAGAAAACTTTATTAACCAAACTACAAGAGGGGAAAAATAATTAATAACAATCAGAATAAAACCTTCAAACATCTCTCCTCTCCTCGCAACTTTTCTTTCCCTTCTCACTGACAATGTATAGAGACAAAACTTGGAACCCAGGTCAGTTTATCACTTCTAAAATAGTCTTTCATCAGTTCTCTCAGGGAGAGGAGTCTCTTTTGACATGTCATGAAAATTTCCACAATAAAAAAAACCAGTTCTCTCATGGCTTCAATTCTCACGAATAGCAACTGCCCAGAAATCTACATTTGTGAAGTCCCTCCCATTTCACACAGCCTTCCCACAGCTGTATTATGGGCCATGTAAAACTCATGGGGTACCATTTTAAGGATGAACTATACAAAAGCAAAGGTCCTCTCTTTTTTATTTTTTTAATCATCTTCATCTCTGGAAACAGAGATCTTCTTTTCTCCCTGGGGGCAGTTCTTCATCTCATCTCTCTCTCTCTCTGTTCAAGCTGCTCATGGAATAACAACCACTTCAACATTTACTTACCTCAACACAAATGCCTTTGATCATATCTGCAATCTGATCACCCCATTCATGTTTTCCATGAATTGAAGGGATATTCTAGCATATCACAGTCCATCATCATGGCATTASAAAAGAATTTCAGCCTAAAACTAGGCATCTTCTCTTTCTCCTCCCGTCTAGGACTCGACTCCTCCTTCACTGACCTTAATGTCTTCATATTGTCTCTTTATGTGTCTTCACTCTGTCCTTTTCTCTCACTCAGAGAGGATGCAATGTTTTGCAAGTTTCACCTGTGCAAGGAAAGAGTTAATATCTCACCCGAGGCCTGTGGAAGTCACGATGGCCTTTTTTGCCGGGCAGCGGCCGAAGGTGCTGGATTCAGGCTGTGTTAGGATCTCAGGGGCTCCGGCTGCATTCGATTTCAGTGCGGGGCCGCTCTGCAGGGCTGCACAGCTCCCCTGGGCGGAGAACAGCCAGGATCTCAGCAGCAGCATGCCCACGCAGCTCTTCCTCTGCCCGGCAGCTGCTGGGGCCCAATCCAACTGGGACACGGCCTTCTCTCCTCCCTTCCCCCTGCCCGGCAGCCGCTGGGCCCAGCCCGGCCCTGCCAGGCCCTGGGCCCCGCGGTGGAGCGGAGCTGCCGATGCCCTGTAACCTCTTCCCGGGCTGGAAGGAAAGAGAACTGTTCCCGGGGTTTCTTGGATTTTTAACGTGTAAATTGAACACAGAGGCGTGTTCAACTTCCTAGTGGTCTAACAAGGTGTCCGTATTCAAAACGAGTCACTTACTGGTTTTGTCACAGCTTTTCTTAGAAAAATCGCTTCTGTGGGTGGCTTCTCTCCTCACCAAATGTCAATCAGTGCAAAACCAGCACACAGGCCAACAGCTGGATCTGCAGTGCTTGACTAAAGATGCAGCAGCATCACACTGGAGCCAGGGAATAGCAGAGGGTGAAGGGGAATATAGCACAAAACAGAAAAACTGACTATTTTCAGTAAGAAAAATACTGATAGATGATAGTGCCTGACTTCTGAGTAGAACCTTACAGCCCTTCATACTGATCTAAATTTCTTGTTGTTCTTAACCATGCCATGCTGAAACAGGTAGGAGGTGACACCTGGGAGTCTGATCCCTTCCCTCTTCTGGCACTCGCTGCTTCACTCCAAGTAATGGGCAAGTGCCTTCTTGCACTGGGGATCATAAATCTGGAATCCTCTCCTGACAGCAGTCTTCTGTAACTATTTCTTCAAAGAATTGACACAGGTCTCTTTTCCCTTTAATGTTCAGGCAGGGAGAGGTGGTTTCCTCAATTCCTGTTAGAGATCAGAGCACTCTCTGAGCAATCGAGACACCCAGGCTCAATATCTTCCTCAGCATGAAATGGTTCAAACACACGTCTCTCTAATGAGTGGGGAATGTGCAAAAAAGCCTCTTGAAATTCTTTTAGAACTTCAGAGTTTGGCTGAAAACTCTGTATCACACTTACCAAAGGTGATGTGCACAGTACTGCTGTGCACAGTAACCTRGCTGAGTGCTGGGTGCTTTAAAACCAGTTTTGGTTTGCAAATAGGACTTCCTAAGGAGAGGTGGGATGTAACAGGTGCCTTGGATTGCAGTGGAGTATTTGTTAGGAGATAGGAAGATTGCCTCAGGACAAGCACTTACAAGAGTAGCTGGAAAAAATAAATGCCTTGGGAACTTGCAGATGAAGTCAGGGTATGAGTGATAATTCTTCAGTAGATCTTTGGTAGGTTTAGAGCACCTAATTTAGAGGTGTTGCTGCAGTGCATCTTCCCAACATAAAACTCAGATGGTCAGAAAAACTGGCAAACTGTGTTTAAATGAAAATGTTTTTAATTCATTCCCTCCTCTTGACCTTCTTTCCTTTTTACATCTTCTTATGAATTTGAATTCTTTCACAGAATTTGTCTCTGGAGAGTTTCTCTATCTCTCTCCTTAGGTTTCTCAGATTCAGAGAGAAACATAAAGACTGTTTTAACTTCTACCCTGGGATTAATAGAATCAAGCCTTGTCTAGCTGCTGGGTAAATCAGAACAATTTCCCTCTATGCCAAGTGCCAGTGGTTTGTCATAGATGTGCTCAAGCCCCTCATTAAATGTGGCTCGCAGTTCATGCTTGTTCTGATAGCASTTAGCTAAGGGAAGAGAGATACAAGTAATGACCAAAAGGCTAAGTACGATCCACATCTTTCAATGACATCCCCAAACTGAGAGCAGATCTGCTTTGCTGATTGTAAATGTTATATTATTTGGATGGACTCTTTAAACCCTGACAATTTTGGCATTTGAAAGTAAAGAATAAACAGAAACACATCTGGTTTGCAAATGTGCATGCCATGTTTGAGCTTTATGCAATTTCAAATTAGTTGTTAAACATTGAAAATCAGGGTTCATAAGGGAAATGCCTACTCAGCTGAATGTAGTGCAACTGGTGCAGCTATAACAGGCACCAGACACTCCTGGAATAGCAGATCACTGTGTATGGCTACACAGACAYAGGCAGAAAGAAAAGGCAGATGGTGTACTTAACTGCACTTAAAACRATTGTGTGTGTGTCAATAATGAATGCCCAAATTGGATTCTGCCATAAAAATCAGCTATATGTGCATGCTAGTAGAACAAGTGAGTCCTATAGAAAAAAAGTGGATTCTAGAACTCTAATGATGTTTACTRTGATGATCAGTTATTTTCYACTTGCTGTAGGTTTTTAAAGTCTTAAACATTAAATAATTAACAATACAATAACAAAAATAAATAAATCATAAGGATAATCCTGACAAATAAAAACCTAATCTTTATAGCAAATATTCTTAAAAATACAAATTATTTCTGCTGCTCAGATTTCTAGCAAAAATTGCTGCCTCCTACATTCTCAAAATACCTGCCTTTCTTGGACTCCATAATGAAATTTTGGTAGGGTCAACTGAGTTCATAATTTCAAGGTAGATTAAGTTGTTTATGGGTGAAAGTTAGGCCTTGTGGTAATCGATGGAGTCTTTACTGTCAACCACAATCGTACATATAAAAGACATTTCATATACRACTTTAAAATAAAGAAATTTTACTTTTCTGTATGCAATTTAATGTTCTAACAATTCCTCAGTTTTTGAGAAAGAATTTGCTCAACTTAGTTAAACAACACAATTAAAGAATGTAATTCCTTGTAATWCCTCTGTATGCTCACTCCTCTCTATTCCCCTCTCTCTCTAATGTAGAGAGTGTGAACCCCTTACACTGGATGTTATTCACTGTTAGCAACACCACCAATTTCAGCAGGAAAGCTGTTGCAGTAGTCTGAGAATCAGTTTGAGAAAAGTTAGCAAAAACTGGCTGTAAATCATCACCAAATTCTGTCAAACTCAATTGTATTAATCAAATCTGTGTCAATACCTTACTTGTCCAGAATTCCAGCTTGAGTTGCTCAGTATGCAAGGATACTAGCCCAAACATGTTGGCTAAGGACAATTTATGTGCTTCCTCTCATGGTGTTTCTCTCTGCATGGAGTGCCACACTGACATATCAGCCTAATGCATCCATTTCTGGAACACGCAGAGTTTCCTCTAGCTAGAGTAATAGCGGCTTAGGTTTATGATGACACTCGTAGAGTTTAGGCTCTCAAATCTCTAAAGTACTTTTGAAAATTGTATGCAATATTTATTACCCCTCCAAATTGCAGTTCAGTGGAGTAGCAGAAGAGAATTGGACTGCTTTTCATTACAGTTTCCTGACCTTTTGTCTAATGTAAAACCCTATTTTTAATGGCTGGTGTCTTTGCCAAACCCTAAGAATTGCCTTGTATGGCCCTAAATGAGCCCCYGTGGGTGTGAGCATTATGACATTGTCTAATTACACAGTCACATTTGAATTTTGTTCTAAACTATTTGTGCTTCAGTCTGTGCATAGGACAGAAGGAGCTTAACTGAAAAGCAAATATTCAATTTTAGTTCTCTTCCTATTGCTCAATATGTCCCCCATGCCTTATTGACTGTACAGTATCCAAACCTTGCTATGAAGATAATTACTATGTCCCTTCCAGGTTTTTCTATGGAGCCTGTTGCTATAGTACCTGAACATTTTACAAACTTCAATGAATTTATATGCACAAAACCCCTCAGAGGTGAAGAGTAGCATTATTCCATTTTGCAAGTGCTGAACTGAGACACAGATAGTTGAAAATAATCCCCCCAGTCCTCTAAGATTTGAGGTTATGAGTTCTGAATTTTTGGTGTGCTACTTTATACATTCTAAATTACACTGCATTGCTTGTATATGAGAGCTATCAAATCAGTCACTTGAGAAATCAGGAGTGCACAGATAACACAAACAGAAGACTTAAATAAATCACTTGCCCAGTTCATGTGACAGTGACATAAATCCAGCTTTCCAGACCATTGTTCAATTGTCTTAACTTGAGACCACCTTTCTCTTTCTGAAATCCTTGTCCAAGTAACCACTTTTTGTAGCAAATATGCATAGGCCTTATGGGCAATATGCTTCACTCTRCATCAAGGCAGGTCTAAATCTTTCTCCCAGCAGAGCAGAAGGAAACACTGCCAGCTCTGCWGGTCAGCTGGTGATGGGGTTATTTGAGGAGAGCTCAGCAAGGACAAGGCTGTGGCAGAGATGGTAAATAAGTGTTTTGCTCTGATGCTCACTGTAGAAAGACTGAGGGGAGCCCCAAACCCTTTGAGGAGAYTCAGCAAGAGATTGCCTGAAACAGAAGAAACTGTAAAGGAAGTAATTCAATAAGGAGGTAGAATAAACACTAAGAAATCACGGAGACTGTATGATATTCACCCAAGAGTCTTAAGAGAATTAAAGGATGAAATAGTTGAATTATTGGTGGTGGTGTGTATACTTTAACTTAAGGTTTCACTCATTTTTGAGAAGGGGAGAGTGGTAAATGTGGCACAAAATTTTAAAGAGTTTTCTAAGGAAGATCTCGAACTCTGTGAGCCTGATGCTTGCACTTGGTAAATTAACAGAAGACATGATAAAAGATGGAATTAGTAGAAATCAGGATAAATGTGACTTACTGGAAAGACAAAACATAGTTTCTAGAAAGGCTAGTCCTGGMCTCAAAACACAATGTAAGCTCTTGAGAGGACAAAGAGCAAATCATTAAGGATGACCATGAATTTTCAGGAGATTTTTGACGAAGTCCCTCACCATTGGATTTTAAAGAATGAAATTGCTATGGTGTAAGAGACAAGGTCCTGCCTTGGGTGGATACTAATCACAGACACATAAACAGAAGACAGGACTAAATCTTTGGTTTTCAAAAACGAAAAGAGGGCTCTTCTAAGAACTGTGCTATACAACATGTCTGTAAGTGACCTGGAAAGCACAGCAAACAGCGAGGTGACRAAAATAGMTGAGCTGGGGGAGTCAGCCTCCAGGCTGACTCTAAAGAATTGCAGAATGGCCTTATGAGACTAGAAAGTAAGATGGAAGTAAAAATTCTATATAGCTAAAGTGGTATAGATGGGAAATAATAATCCTAAATTTGTGTACTAAATAATATCCTCTGACATGCCTATTACTACCAAAGAGCAAGACCTTGGGTCTTGTCACAGAGAACTCCAGAAAAACATCAGCTCACTGCTAAGCAACTGTCAGAGAAAAAGAATGGATTTTAAGGTGAAATTAGAAAAGGAATGAAAARCAAACAGGAAAACAACACTACAGTTCTGTAGCTATGGTCCAGCTGTACCCTGAGTACTCTGTACCATTCTTGTCCTCTTGTTTCAGAAGGGTACGGTAAGACAGAGAAAAATCTGAAGAAGGGAATTATGAGTGACAACTATTCTGTGGCAGTCTGTACCAGGAGAGGTGAAACAGAGCGATCTTACTGGAAAACAGAGGCCCTGTGTGTGAGGGAAGAGGCATCTTTGAAGTTCATGAATGCTGTTGGAAAGGTACAACTGGGAATTGAGTGTTCATTCTCTCTTCCTGTACAGGAATCAAGGGGTCATGACATGTTTTCACTTGTAGGTAACAGACCTGTATAGCTCCTTGCTGAACTATGCTGTGTGCCTCAGAAGCCCCAAGAGAAGACTGGGGAAGCTCTTGGAAGATATTTGTGCTGTGGGTCAGARAAAAGCCACATCAGGTGTAGGATTAACCCTTGCTGAGGATTTCAGAGGTGAGTGAGTGCTGTGAGAGAGGCAGACTGTGCCCACCCTGCATGATACCCTGCCTGGGGTTCCTCCACCCCTGGCACCCTCAGCTGAAGCAGGGAATCAGGCCAGCAGGACCCTGTTCCACAGCTGCACCACTGCTCTGGTGCCTTACATTGCTGTGGAGAAGGCAACAGGCATGTAGTCAGGTATTATAGTRCATCATGCAAAGAAGCTGAGTTTCCTCTCTTCTGATTATGGGATAGAAAAACCTCTGATTGCAGCATCTTGGGACTGTTACAAAACAGTTTTGCAAAATCAATGCCTCATTATATTTTGAAAATGAACTGAAGCTGAGAAATGAAACTCACATTCAGAGATTATAAGGCTGATGAAAGCATTTTTAATTTCTCCATTTGAATGAAATGAAGTTTGGGGATGTGTTTRGGGGTACTACTGCATTTGAGAAATTCTCACACCCACACTGCACACAAGACACAGAGGAATCCAGACTTGAGTTTTAAGTCCAGAGAGAAAGTAGACATCAATCATTAGCAGTAAGTAAATTGGACCTGGCACCTTAAGTGCCTTAAATGTTAGAAGTTACCCCTGAAATAGTATCCTGATTCTTAAAGGAAGATAGTAAATTACTTGCTGAGCAAATGGGTGACATAATCAAAATGATGAACATTGCCAAATCCTGGAGAAAGTGTAGAGCCTGGGAATAAAGAGTTACGAGACAGGGCAGGAGTGAATTGCCAGTTTACAAGCAAACATCATACAGAACACAAGCAATGGAGGAGGCACAGCTGTAAAGAACAGTCTTTATTTTGGGACAGTCTTAGGTGAGCACAGTAAGTGAAATCACAGTTCTCAGTCAATTCACCTTATATAAATGWTGCTGTTATCACTTGTGTATGCATGGCAAAACATGAACCCAAATAACTAATAATATAGAACAATCCTCCCTCTTAAAATGGAGATGAAATTATGCTAGATATATTTTCCTTTAAAAGAATCTCTTGCTATTATCTTCAGAGTGTTTTTCTGATAGTGAAATGAGTGATAAGATGGTTCTAGAGGAAAAGAAAAGCCTTTTAATTTACTAAGAAAAAACCCCAGAAGGCTGCTGTGACTGACAATATTAAAACTTGCTCTTCTGTAATTGACTTGTGTCTAATCTAAGTTATTTTCTCAGCATTAATGTTGGTCATGACAGTGAAACAATATTACTGATTCCAAGAAATATCAAAGATCTGATTTTTTTTAAAGTAAAATAAAATGGATGGCTGGGAGGCAAAAAAAAAGATTTTTTTTTTTTTGTACCATGAGTAAGCCAGTGTGGATATTTTAAAGTCACTTTTGAGACTGACCTCAGGTTGCCCCACAGGAGTGCAATTGACCTCAATTTGAAGATTGACCTCAGGCTGCTGTCCTGTTCTATTTAACAGTGCATGGCTGCACCAAAACAATTAATTTGCAATGCAGAGGTCTAATAGAACTGGTCTGCAGATAACTCATCTCTTCTGGGTTTATTCCTCCTTCTTGCACGAAAAAGGAGGGGAGGAAAAGAGCAAAACGGCCTGGTGCTGGAAGCAGGGAATTTTGGCACAGGAGCTGGCAGATATCTGCCAAACACTTTGAACTATTTGAGGTACAGCAAGTTGATGAAGAGCTGACTTTGCGCCTTAGTCCCTTGCTGGTCACTGGGAACTGGAGAAGTTGTTCTAGATAACTGGCTTTTGCAGATTTTGGACAAGTCCTAAGTCTGGGAGTCATTAGACATAGAATAATGATATCTTCTAGTGGAGATCATGTCAGATACATTGACTATGAAGACTGCTTTTTCTCACACCCATCACTGTGATAATCATACTGATTTATTTTGCATTCATCAAAGCAGACTAAGGTTTTTTAATTACTAAAATTGGATATACATGCTTAATTCACACACAGGCACAAGAGTTAAATTTTTTGTGAAGATGAAATTTTGATACCAGTGAATTTCAAGCTTCCTGCTGGTAGCATCACTAGATCAAATTAATACTCTTTTTCCTCACAGTAAGGAGTGTGTACACCCTGGATGRTGGTTAGCATTGCTTTAGAATGTAGATAAACAAAAACAGAAGAGTAAGCAAAGCATCAATTATCATCGCAGTGACTTTTGATGCAAGGCTGTGTGAAACTTCTGCAAGCACTTCTGTTTTTAATATTTGTGTTATCTATGAATATCCACTTGCAGCAACTTTCAGATAGTTTTTATTATTTCTTCTTGCCACTGTTATTCTATAGAATGTCAAAATGATGATAAGTAGTCCCTTTGCTGAATGTTGTAAAATCAAGAACAAAACTTAYGAGTTGTATATTTACATTATATTCACATTGCAAAGTGCATGCTAATTTGCTCTTACGCACTGCAAAGCTTTACCCTCAATACTTTTAGTTCTCTAGTTCTTCCATYTTTAAGAAAGATTTCTGATTTCAGGGTTTTTTAGATACCTATTTTTAGATACTTATTTTTCTTATTGGTAGAATATTTAACTTAAAATAATTTCTAACTTAAAATAATATATCACTGGAAAGAAAAGATTTTACATATTAATGGGGATTAGACTGTTTCAGAGCTTTCACGGAAGCCTTCAAACACCATTAAGGTGTTGCAGGATGGATGTGGGTTTTTTTTAATCAATGAGTGGTTCTTATTCACCTTCTAYATGATGCTTTTGCAAAATATAAGAGTTCTTTTAGGGGACAGACCTTAAAAATAAGGTCTTAATAGCCTGATCAAAACTTACAGTTTCTGTTGCATAGAAACATCAACAACTTGAACAGTATTTATGTTCCACTTTAGAAGGAAAATTTGAGTTTCAMAAAATAGCTTTTTTCTAATATGAAGCTCATTTGAAAAACTTTTCATGTCATTCATCTCTACCTTGCTAGACTATCTTGACTATCTTCATTTCTGTTGGTAGCTGTCCTAATTATTCTTTCATTCAGCTTCAGTGTGCTAATTGAGAGAAAGAAAGTGAGGGAACAGTGAGGCTGCTTCTATGCACTAGTAGTGGAATTTTGAAATGGTTGCTCTGAGTGTGCAGAGAGGAATCAGATATTTAATCCAAAGAAAGAGCCTATATCTGAGGACTGAAGTGGAGCCCATCAACTCCCATCATACTCCAAAATACTCAGGCAGCTRGACCTTAAGTTTTACTTTTTCCTGGACATAAACTGTGGCTTGGACCTCTTGATGGAACTGAGCAGGCTGGTGTAACATTGATTCCTTTATGTTTTACAGGGAACTTAKAAGCAGCAGCTGGAAACTAAAGGTTACAAAACCTGTTATAGAAAAAGCCCTTCATAATTTGGGAGTTTGTCACACYTTCTGAAGTGACTTGGGCAGCACGAATCAGATCTTTAAAGGGATTTAAATGTTGACAATGTTAAGGGACTTTCATACCAAGACATTTTAAAAATTCTTCCAAGTACTCCTCTCTATCTTTAGCAAAGGAAACACTATCACGGAGACCCTTAAAGACATAATTAGCTTGCACAGCAGGTAGGTGATGTGTATTCAAGAGATTCATTCACTTCTGAAGGTGGACCCAAGTTTTCTAATTCACACACTTTTGAAATSTGATTTATTTTCTTTCCTTCAACTTCCCGTTATACTTATCATGGTCTATGTATAAACTTAAAAATGGAAGAATTTATAGCACAGTTATAGCACAAATCCAACTTGTTTGATTTCTAGCCTGCATGTAAAAGCTGAATAACATTTCTAACGTTTGGAGGTTGGGATATAGGGATCACACTTTATTTATCTACCTGTGCCTTTTGAAAACCAGCTATTCTGTTTTATTGAAATACATAATCTTAGCATGCCAGACATCAGCGCTATGGAATGTCATCTGTCCCCATTTCTTTGTGGTATAAATCCTTGTACATTGCAAAACCCAGTTAAAGAGCAGAAGCAGTAAAAGACAATRAAGAAATTGTAAATTTGTGTCTATATGTGTGGGCCTGATTCTCATTTGTAYCCTGTTTTGTTTACAGTGGCAGAAAAACATGGCTCTCAACTATATGCAAGAGCATTTTGCAATAAGTTCTGTGTCACTGAAAACTTGTATGGGCCTGGCTCCCTGCTTCTGCCAGCTGTGGGATCATGGTCTGAGGCTCTTTGTATCAGTGCAATTATTTGTATCAGTAGAACAATTAATACCAGTCATTGACACAAATGTAAAAAGAGATTTTAGATCTGYAAGCCCCTATAAAATATACAAAGGGACCATATACTTTCTTATATCAGAAGTTTATATACATAGTATTTTGTAAGCAGATAAGAACTCTTTCATACATTGTTCACTTTATTCTTCTTCAATTTTATGTGTGAGYAGAACAAATTTGAGTTGCATAATATGAAGAATCAGCTTCCTGCCTTTAGTCAGAAGCAGGTTGTATAAAGTTGGCTTTGGTGTTTTCCTAACAATAGCTACAGGACACACTGGCTGAAACCACTGGCAAAATACTACATGGACACACTAGGAGTAAATAAAAGTCATGTTTTATCTCCATAGAAGCCTCTGCTATTCACTTTTATAGCTTTGTCTTTGATATAAATTGCTTAGATTAATTGCCTTACATGGATATGAGCTTTGCAAGAATAGGTAAACTGGCCCTACATRTTTGAAGTGGCTTACTGAGTTAACCCATTCATTAATTGAACACAAAAAAATAGGATGGGAGGATGAGTTTTTCATATTATAACTTCATCTGGCCCTGTACCTGTGAGTCCCCTACAAGCTCTTTTAAGGCAAATTAATCTCATATTGACATCCCCCCTTTGCATATGTTTTTTAGACACTGCAATATGAATTATACTTATTATGGAAATGACAGCCAAATCTATTTTGCTCTGACAAGTAATATGCCAAGACAGCCTCTGTTCTGTCAGCAAGCATTGCCAAAGTACAAATGCATATGGCAGCAAACCTTTTTCAAGTTGAAACAGAAATGCTAAAAACTGACTTTGCTAATTTATCAAAACTGCTTCCTGGCTCTCACAGGATTTCTTCTGGCGGCTATAAGACATCCTTCTCCAATGCAACTGGAAACATTTTGGAGCTAAGTCAATATTTTCATTCACAATTCATGTTTACACTGGACCTGAACATTGCAAGGTGSTGAATTTGTTAATGAGGAGGCAACCAACACTTTCCAACAAAGAAATTATGATCCTACTCTAGTGGTTTGCTGCCATTGTATAGGACTTTGTAAATTACTTCTAGTTGTAAAAAATGGTTCAAAGTTCTGCTAAATGAATTTAGGCACTTTGTCCTCATTCTTTCCTCTCATTGCATATAAATGGACCTTTGAATTCAGGACAGAGAAAGATAAGTCCCAACACCTTTTTTTTTTTCTACAGAATTTTTAAAAAATGAGCTTTCCTCTCTGTCCTTCCTGCAGGAGCTCAGGTGCTCAGTAGTCCTCTGGCAGTGTCAATAGCCTTAGGGCATTGTTCACCACACAGRAGAGCTGCTTTGTTCCTTTTCTACATACACATGTATTTTTATTTGCTTCTAAGGATATCAGAGCTCCATGCTATTGTCCTTTAACCTGTGGAGAAATATCACTCAGCAGTTCCATGTTTTATGAGCCTGACTTGGAGAAGGAACTGAATGCTTTACATCTTCAGGAGTTATGTACTCTGTCATTTGTTAACTGATTTCACTGATAAAACTCTTCAGTGCCTTTAGATATTTATGAATGCTGCTGTCATCTCTCTTACCTTTGCTAGCTTTGCTCAGTATACAAAGCACCCTTTTTATGGTCATTGTGTTGGTTTCTCCTGTACAATGACTCAATTAGTAGGAGACATTATCRTTTTGTGAAGTGTAAGCATCCTGCTGGATAAGGCTTGTTTTTGRAGGTGAATGAATCCTCAATTTCTTTGGTGGAGTAGCAGTGACACCTCTGCTAGACGAAGACACTGTAATCTCATGTAAGGGATATGGCAATAGAGRTTTCAGTTACTCTCTCTCTATTCTAAAGTTTCTTGCATAAGAGTGGAGAAGCCTCTTCAGTCACTCAAAATATTAAATCTTTTTCTGGCATTTTTAAAAGGAATGCCTTTTAGGTACTACTGATCATAACCCTAATCTTTCACTGGTATAAATCATTATAGACTTTATTGGCTTCAAAAATTATACTGATTTGTGCTAGTTAAATGTACAGACAAGGCCCCTAGGGCATAGCCATTAGGAAACTGCAAATTTCTATGAGTTTTATTCATTTGGATCATGAACTGRCAATTTTTCTAAGTCACCCTGAAAAACACATCTCTGAAATCTTGACACTAGCAAAATTAGTCATATTGGATTCTGGTAGAGGAATTTCTGCAGAGAGGGCCCAATCTCTCCTATTTTTCATCCCCTTAGGAATTCATGGCTACATACCTAATAACTTTGTGTTTTGAGAATAGAATTTTCTTTGCTGTTTCTCAGAAAATTCAACCTTGAATTTTTTCCCCACTCGTATTTTAGGCTTCAAGCCTGTTCTCTTTGAAATCAGTGACAAAATTCTCCTTGGCATCAAGGAAGAGCAGGGCTGAGTCAGCTGACAGCTCTGTTTTGAGCTGCTCCTGCAGGAATGSAAAGGATGAACACACACAGAGTTGTATCTCTAGAATGGAGAGCCCCTAACTTGGATAGGTCTGCTCCTGCATCTGGCCATCACTTGGCAGACATAACAGTGCTAAGTTTAGCTTTRTATCGATTGTAATTTGCTGTGGCATGCTGGGCAGGGACGAAGATCTAGAAACRGGAGATTATAATGTATCATTGCATTTCCAGTATTGATATTATTGCAAATCGTTCCCTAATTTCTACAGWAATATTTCAGGCACAGCCATATGAATATACTAAATATAACAGTCTTGTTTCATCATTTGGCCACCCAGAAAGGTGTTAGATTTCATAATGTGTAATAAATTTAATCCATTTCATAAGTTGGGAATTGTTTAAGATTTGTCTGAAGGTTTTTCTAACTGCCTTTTGCATTAACCAGTATCTACAAATTTGTAATAACASATTTGGAAAGTGACTGTTGATAAGAAAAGAAGAGGTATAAAACATTGAATAAAAATCTGAAAATGCCCAAGTAATTAACTATCACTAAATAAAGAAAAAATTTCYGTAGGCTAGTGGAAAACAGCYGTGTGTTTCCAGGCTTTCCAGCAGCTCTCCAGCTGTACATCTTCCCAGAGCCTTTAATCACAAGACCAGGACTGCAGGGGCACAGGTACACCAATAGGGTGTGAATGAGGAACTGGGAGTACCTGCTAAGGTGTAKGAACCAGCTGGAGACACCCAGGCTAAAAAGACCTACAAAGGAASACTGCAGGGAAGGAACAGCCAGTTCAGCCTTTCCCTTTTATTTTGCTTAAAATTTCCTCTTCTTTTTTTGGGTACCACCACAGATGGCAAGGCTGGAGTTAGCCTCTTCAACTTCATTGCAGAACAATTAATCCAGGTGTGGGTATGAACTCTATTGCACACATTTGAAAATGTTCAGGGATCACAACTGGAAAACATAYTGAGTATTGAGGGACATGTGAACTACTTAGATGTTGCTGTTTTGCCTGGGCAGACCACATTAAAAAACTGGAATAAAGTTACCAAAGATGCAGAACCAATTTACAAGTCATATTGAAACAAAACATAAGAAGCTAAACTAAGCACAAACAAGTATCAGCCCCTTTTTGAAAAATTTTCTAAATCATGTTTTATAGGGTTTGCCAGACAAGTAGCCATAGACACAGATCAGAGTCACTGTCCTTCACAGTTCCAGCTGACCACAAGTCAAGGAAGTCTAAGGCACTCACCGTTTGATAGACACTGTACCCTGGAGCACTGTCCATTTACCTGAAACGGTGTCAACTGCATCAACCCTCAGTACACAGCAGAGTTATCACACCTGCACAGCACTGCATACAGGGCAATCAGTCCTTCTGCTGTCAGTCAGGCTTGGGCTGCCCCTAGTAAATCCATGCTGGATTTACTAGGGGCAGCCCAAGCCTGTTCCCACTCATAGATCCTCTGTGTGTTTGCATATAGCTTCCAGGAGACTTTGCTCCCACTACTTTCCCTAAAATGTTAGGATGRCTATTCTCTTGTTCCTCAGTCTCCTCCTTGCCCTTGTGAAATAGATGTGCAGTGTTGGCCTCATTCCAGACATCAGGAACTTYCTCTGGGTGCCATAACCTGAAAATGGKAGAGTGACCTTGCAACGGCAYTGGCCRRTTCCCACGGCACCATTGACACCCACTGTATCCCATCCCATCCAATTTGTTACAGTGGTCACTACCTTTCTCTATTTCACATCATGCCTCACTGCTGAGGTCTTTCACAAGGCTTAAGAAGCTGTGTATGTGCGCATTTTATTAGTAAAAGCCGAGGCAGAGAAAGCACTGAGTGTATCATCTCTTTTTTTCTTTTTTTTTTTTTGCTGTCACTAGGGCCTCAGCCCCACAGCATGCTCCTGTTTTCCTTTGCTTTACTTTTTCTGATAATGTGCTGTAGAAGCTTTCCTTCTTGTCTTTCAGATCACTTACTAGTTTCAGCTTCAGCTGAGCTTTGGCCTTCCTAATTGCTTCCCTGCAGGCTTGGACAATGCCTTGATACTCCACCTGGCTTGCTCACTCCTTCTTCCGTGTGACATAGATCCTAGGACTTGCAAAGCTAATAAAACTTAATGCTGTGCACTGCACTTCTTTTGCTCCTAGTACCATTTGCTAGAATCAACTCCAGTCATCTCTGGCCACTCCATACATCAGTTTAATGGCTGTCATCTTGTGATCACTGCCACCCTGTGACCAGCCTCTACAGAACACTCAATTTTAACCTCTTAAGGTAGCCTAGAAACTGGGAGATAGAGCAAATAGTTGTTTTTCTTATGATAAACAAAAAATGCCTAGTTGGAAAGCAGTTGATTAGTAGTACAACTGTATTGAATGACTGTTGTGAATCTTTTATGTGACCAGTTCTTCAGAGATGTTTGGGTCAAATGATGCCTAGTTCTTCAGTTGTAACAAGGATAAGCTGGTATTTCCATGAAAGGAAGTATAAAGGTGTATATAAAGGTGTATATCTAGGACGTTTACATCTAGGATTATACCAAATGAGACTGGCAAAACATGCAGCATTCACGTTCCAGATGTTAGTCATGGTAATGCATCAGACAAACTAAGGCTTGCTTTCCTCCTAATGGTGTTCAAGCATAAACAAAGAGTTTTAAGTTTTTACAAGCTGCAATAGTGGAAACCCACTGTGTTATTTCAGAAGGGATAAGTAGACCAAGCTGCCCATATATGAAGGTGAGAAAGAAGAAACCTTCAGAGACATAATTTAATGGAGCTTTGTGGAACATGGTTTTGAAATAAAATATTTCCACCCTCCCCCATTTTTATGGGGTTTTTCCACTCAGATAATGTAGATGCTTAAGGTACAATTATAACATCTTCAGAAGATTGTTAGATTATATGAAAGAGGAAATAGTAATATACGTACAGAGAGATACTGAGAAAGAGGGTATGTGGTTTGAGTCAGAAATCCTCTGATCTCAAAAGAAGCAGATGATGCAGATAAAATACAGGCTTCACTGGCACAGCTAGCAGGGAACTTTTATGTGTACATAAAGCAATTATAAAAGGTGTTTGATTTTGCATTAAAGCAGCCAATTAGTTCCTTTTTTGACTAAAAATATATATTTCTACTTTTTGTGTTTCAGCAGACAACAAACCAAACTGGATCTTGGTAGAAGTCATTGATTAGAAAAATCTTTAATGTATTTTTGTGCAGAAATTCTGACAGGAAAAATACCCCCCACATCAAGACCCCTTTCCTGCTGTCTGACAAGCTATACACAARGTTTTCCAACAAAACTGGCAAAGATGATGGCTTCACAAAGGTAACTTTGCTTCTGGGATCAAGTTGGATGTTCAAAGGCAGAGGCAAAGCACAGTTTGCTGGGTAGCCCACATGACTGACATGCTGGCTATAGCTGTGGTGAACCCTGCCTGCTGGGCTGTGCCACATYGGATTGTTTGTTGGTTCAGCAACTGTATTTCTCTTGGAAACAGGAAGGGGTCAAGTCCTGCCAGCAACAAGTAGGTGCCCATGTCACAGAACAGAGCACAGGGGCTGCAGCACGCAGGAGAGTGCCAGAGTCTCTGTTTGCTTTCTGTGTAATTGCACTGTGTGTTACACAATGTATTTAGCTTTTCCTCTTGTGTGGGAGCAGCTTTCAGGAAGGTTTCTGCAGTGTAATAGCTTCCCATGAGGAATGATTTCAAAGGGCAGCTCTGAGATACAGGTGGAAGAAGAGCTGTTAAAATTAACATGTTTTCATAGCATGTTTGAGAGTAGCCATGTTTTAGAGTATTAATACTCATTTATAAAAAGGATATTTACTTAGAGGYAAACACTACAACTGTCTAATATTCCTCCATTTTTTGTAGTCCCTAAAAATTACTATTATGTAAATATTTTAAAATAAAAATATTAATATTAATAATGATAAAACCACAATGGATGAGATGAGWTTTAATTGACTCTTGGAGGTTATTTTTTAAGTCCTGAGGATCAAGGTTGMTATCCTGGCACAGAATGAAAGGGATATACCCTGTCACAGATATGTTTGGCAGCATTTTAAGGATTTGAGAATGCTTCATTCATATTCACAGAAGCACTGAAGTAGGTCAATCACCACTATGTGTGGTGCTTATGGAATACACCAGTAACACTGATTTTTCRGTTTTTCAGCTATTATGAATCTGTTCACATTCACTGACTAAGGGARATGCCCCAAACCTCACTTCAATTTCCAGTTTGAAGCAATGACAACTCTGTCACAAGATTTTGAATGGATAGGACTAGCACTAAGATTTTAAACCTCATGAGAACATCTTCAACTGGTTTTGATAAGACTTTCCTGACAATATATGTGGTTATTTTCTTGGGTAAGTTCTAGAAATCAAAGGAAGATAGGRCATATTCTTCTGACCAGCCTTGATTACTACCAAGTGAAAAACTAATTTATTCTGAGYATAACACAGGCCTTCCTTACACTTTCATGGGTTACTCTTCTCAAGGTAACAGATGAGGGGACAGGACACAAGCAACCCTCTGGTTCATAGCACAGACCTTAACTTTTCCATGCTGAACATAAGCTACTAAATYGAATACATCTCTTGCAAGTATCCAGCCAAGAATTTTTATGTATGTATTTAACATGAACAACCTCAATAGCTTATTACTCAACTGTTTTTAAGTATTTCAGTTAGACACAGCTCCTTTAAAAAAAAAAAAAAATTGGGGTGATAAATTCAGAAGGCCTTCACTGCAGGTTGTGCTGTAAAAAGATACTTCAAAAACAACTTTGTCCTAGAACTCTTAAGTAAAATATACCTTTATTATTGGCAGAGAGTGCTGCAGTTAGATGCTTACTAGCATTTGGCATCTCCCTTCCCTTCCCTTCCCTTCCCTTCCCTTCCCTTCCCTTGTTGTTTGTTTATTTTTAAAAAAATTATCTAGTAGGAGCAGAAAAGAGCAACTTTTTTTCCATAGACAACCAGGAAAACCACGGCAAAGAAACACTGTCTGTAGAAACAAACACATTGAGAAACTGAACWCTTTAAAAAGCAGGAAACTTTCCAAACTCATGACAAAGGTTTAAGGTGTGTGCTTTTGTGTGGGAACAAAAAGGTCTTTCTGAGACGTCCAGCTCCTCCATTACATCGAAGTTACGGACTGTTCTTCCTACTAAAATGGAAGAAAGGTATATAATGTGGAGGCTATTGGGGTAGACCTTGAGCTAAGGAGGGTTTTGTTTATGCAAATCATGCAAATTTTTGTGATACAGAACAATTAACACTGTCATGAAGCATCTTTTTACCCCCAGTCTACTAGTGAATTACAAWGGGAGCCTTATCTGCTGCTGGGAAATGTTTCCAGTTGCTGCAATTCCCCTGCATGGGATGCACGGAGGGGGGTGTGGAGCAGGATGCTGATGTTGGCTGGCATCGCTGCTCAAGTGCCTTACACAGCACCTAATCACCGGCTTCTGAGAAGGAGGAGGCACGGGGAGAGTTTGTTTTTCCTATAAATTGATCTCTGATCCTTTCATCCCCCAGTATAGCTGTACTTGTGTAGTCTACTGAGGCCTCTTAGGGCTAGCACATAATGAAGTAGACTCACATAAGGGTGTTCATAGCCACAGCAGTGCTGTTAGCTGTGCTCTYTAATGGATTTGGATAAAACCTTGCTCAGCAAATAGCATGCTGAAAACAAATATTCTCTTTGTTGTCTTAGAATGTACTGTCCCCATTACTGTACTGCATTTGTTCTCAAAACCGACCCACACATGGTTTCATTTTGATCCTTGAACTWTGAGCTGACCAGTTGTCAGATAGCAATGCCTCACTGTGAACCTTAGCATAGAAACAGATCCCTGAATTCGAAATAGCAGCAGAACGTGTGCTGTCCTGGTGGGAAAGCCATGTGGTAGCTTTCTAATTTATTCATAATTTTACTTAAATCAGAGGTTGTATGAAAAAGTAAATTAAGTAAATACCCAGCTGAATGCAGTCTGTTTGAGCTGCTCCACACTGTGCAGCCAGCTGTGAGGGGGAAAATACAGCCTTAGGATAGCAAAGGCTGGGAATCCAAAAGCTCCAGGGGTGACCAAAGCACCCAGCACATTCTCAGGCAGTTTATAAACATGGCAAAAATCGTTAAATTCATTCCACTAGACGTCACTGCARAAATGAATTAATTGCATACAGTAAACTGAATAGTGTTGCCCTTTTTTACTCTGGGCTACACCTTGATTTGGACTGTGAAAGGAGACAGGGCAGGTCTTCTTCTCCTGTGATGCCATCTTTGAGCATTAGGATTYTGACACCAGGTGCTATAAAGGTATCAAATTTCTCACTGTAAACAGTAAAAAATATGGAATTTCATCTTGCTCTGCCATGCATTTAGGGACAGCTCAACTTCACTTTTCTTTCCTGTCTGGAGGCAAGGAAAATACAGGACTTTGGTTTTGTCCCTCTGTTTTCTGGCTGAAGGCATGTGGTCAGTGCTGAGTTTTAAAAATTGCTCTCTTCTAAAACCTGTGAGTCACACTGTGTACCCAGTGTACCACTGTGGTACAGCCCAAGCCAGGCAGTGCTGCCAGCTCAAGGTTCAGCCCAAAGCCTCAGCCTCACCACAGCCAGCTCCTGGAAACTGTGGCCTGGTGTGTTTGCTCCCCTGATGGGCAAACAGATTTGGGAAGGGGGGGTAGCAGGAGAGCATGTTAATTCAACAGTTGTGCCTTTGGTGTACCAGGCTGCAGATTGAAGAATCATGATGGTGTAAATAGGAGGTTTAATAAATCACCAAAATGTCAAAGCTTAAAATGACTGCTGGAGCAACAGAAATGCCTGTGTGAGGCTGAAGTTGAAAGCACAGACCACTGTAAAATTCTTATAGCATTAATACTGATGTGATCATTAAAGTAGTTATTCACTGTAGATATGGTTAGTGGTATGCAGGCAGCAGGGTTTTAGTTTGGTGGCATTTTGCTGACTTTACAGTAAAATGGTCTTCCTTTCTCAGAAAGTAATGTGCTATGTCAGGACTAAATTATGTAATGGATGCCTGGGACTTTGTATCTTGTGGTCTGATTCTATAACAAATTTCACCCTTCCTTTCATCAGAGAGGGTAATTAATGGACTGTACTATGATTTCCATATGATAAAATCTGCAGAGAACTCTTTTAGTTGTGTATATATAGCCTTGTGAATCACTTGGTTTCAAAAGAGACTGCATTGTGCACAGCTTAAGCAGGACTGATCCATTTTTCTGCAGAACTCTTTAATGCATTCAGATTTCTGTTTCTTTCTGAGGTAAAGATTTCTAATTTTTAACATTTAGCTAGCCCTATAGGGCTGTGCACAGACATTTGTGGCCAAAAATTGTTCAATATTCATGTAGGTTCAATGAACTAAGAATCTCTCCCATAGGCAGGAGTTACAGRATAAGATTAGTGAACTCTTCAGTTAATTTGCTGGTAAGTGGTCTGCACTTCAACTTCAGAGTGCAGATCAGTGGAGGAAAGACAGGTGTCTGTAAAGCCAGCAGCTCGTTCTACCAAAGAAATTCTGATCATGCTGATTTTAGCAAACCAAATTGACTCACACTAGTCCTGAAGCTTTTTGGTTTTTTTCCAGACCTGAAGGACAGYGTGGAGAATAGATTTAAGGAGGAGGGAAACACAAAAAAAGGAAATGAGAATGCTCTGCAGCTTTTTATCTTCATTCAACTGCAGTAGTAAAAGATTTCTATATGAGTATGTGGTAAAATAATCATTTGTCAAAGAGGTAAACTTACTGGACACCAATGGTCTGCACTTAAAATATCCCTAGTGTACTATGAACTATATAGTGTTCATAAAGTCAGACTCAAGAGTCAAATATTCTTCCTTCTTCAATTACTGCAGTTTTCCACTGTCTCTAAGGATGGGTTATTAAACACTCTGTGTGCCAAGGCACAGTACACTGTATTTGTGTGATGTATGATTCATTAGGTCACTTTTTCTTTTTTGATCAAATTTTCTTTCTGATTCTATGTATGTATGGTTAACATGCACTAAAACCCCTCCAAAACCCCCAGAAAACACAACAAAGCAAAAATCCCCAAACAAACAAACAACAACAAGAGAAAGGAGTCCCCTAAAAGCCGGGCAGTCAGTAGGCACAGTGATTCTGAGAACATTGTGCTGTAGTCCATAAAAGCCTGAGGTCATTTCTGCTTGGACATTACATAAAGTGTGCCTGCCAGTTTCAATATATAAAATCCTGTTCCAAGTGACTGAAATTAGGGTTTTACAGTTTGATCTTTCAGGCAAGTAAGCAAATTGTCACTTTCGTTTCTCAATAATTGCTGGGATAACAGATCTGGCTGTTATTTTTTCCAATCTGCACTATTAACCAAGGTATGGAGGAAGGAGTCTGGTCAAAAGTAATTAACGGTTCTGAACAAGTTTTCATTGGGGTATTTCTTTTACACATGTCAAGGGGAGTATATCTGGAAAAAGAACAAGGCTGGTTAAATGGAAATGAAGGTTCCAGAGGAAGTTATGTTCTTTTAGAGGTAATATGCTAAAAGGCTGAGATTACAGAACTATTGCTGAAGGAGCAGCATGCTCTCACTCCTTGCTAAGTGCCCCCAAGCTGACATCATCATTAGTTATTTATAGCATCCTAATATTTGAAGGACCTAGTGAGAAGTAAGGCCCTCAAATATCATCCTCTGTCCAAACTGSAAGAGTGTCCTCAGTCCTGAAAAGCTCACAATGTCAATTAGTCTCCTTGGGGTTGAAGGCAATCAGAACATATTGTGGGAGCTTCAAACAAAGAAAAGGTTTTTGCAGGAACAAYATCTCAGAGAAACCTTTCTTAATTGGTAGATTAATAATTCTTTAATGGAACATTTTAATTAATTTGGCTGACACAGGCAAGTGCTAAAAATGCAATGAAATGTTAGTAAAAATTATCATAYGCCACCCTTCTTCAAACAAGCATAAATTTATACATTGTAAGCACAACATTTCTTAAAGATGTTCTTAAAATAGTATCTTTTATGATCTACCAGTATACACAGGCACACAGTCAAAAAAAGGAGTAAGAGAGATACAGGAACATACATATTTGAGTGTTGCAGCTTCTGTCAAGTGACTGACGGTGGAGTGTGCAATTTGAGAATTCAGAGTAGTGGCAAAATTGGAGGTTGTGATAAAACATTTTTGAAGGTTGACTATTTTATACAACATTTCAATCAATACAGCTGCTCTACWTGCCTTACAAGAAAACCATCATTTCTTACCAGAGAGTGAAGTTCTACTTTTCTATTTTTTAGAAAGCACTTTTTCAAATCTTACTAATCTGTATTCTGCAAACCCACCACTAATGGCAGGTTTGCTGGAGTGTAAACCACTCTCTACTTTGCCTTGGGCTGTCTGGTTTGTTCAAGTTACCCTGGAACAGAAATAGCTGTAGTTTTGGCAGTATCAGTCCTGCTTTACTATAGGGAATACATCACTATTTATCAGTGAGCATTTCCAAATGCAAATGACCCTCCAAATTAGGGATGTCCTGCCTCTTAGAACCACTACTAAATGACCACCTGCATGTGTTCATATTCAAAGCTGGTCTACTCACCCCATATGCATCTCCTCCAGTGTTTTATTCGACAATCTGTTTCAGCTTCGCAAGGGAGCTAGCAAATTATGTATTGCTCATTTTGTCAAAGTCATCATTGATGACAATTCCGGCATCAAGAGGCTCATTTTGTTCTGCAGATGTTTTTTTCAAATAGAAGATAAATCATGGTTTTCAATTTTTCTTTTTCTTTTTCTTTTTCTTTTTCTTTTTCTTTTTCTTTTTCTTTTTCTTTTTCTTTTTCTTTTTCTTTTTCTTTTTCTTTTTCTTTTT
>CADDXX010000675.1:31499-180589 GCA_902810485.1 Alauda arvensis
AATAGAAAAAATATTGAGTCACAAGAGGAAATCCATTGCAAGCCTACAGAGCCCATTAGTATGTTATATTTAGCTCCAGCATAATAGACAGGGAAAAAATAGAAAGTTGTTTATATAAAAGGAATGGTCTCATTCATATTGGATAGCACCCCAAATTCCAAAACATGATTTGTAGGCTCTGGCCAGCCCACAGCTATTTTGTRACACAGGGTTTCCCAAGCTTATAGGGTGGCATCTTCATATGAAAAGAACAAGTGACCTTAGAAGAAAGGTGCTGTATGAGGCTCGTTTTACATTCTGCAGAAATGCAGCTTGTCCAAGGGCTATACTTTACATTATGAAAGGAACACGCTTTGCTGCCAGTCCCTTGAAGCTGGCAGTTAGTGTTCTTAATTTCAGGGCATTGCATTCACAATAAATTCAATTTTTCAAAACCTCTCATTTTTCATTGATGAATGAGGTGATTATATTTTCCAAGAAAACGAACCTCTCCATGCACTCATCATTTCAGCAGAAACTGTGAAATTCCCTGAACCCCATTGGAAGGTGCATTGTGCTCCACATAAAGTCTTAACTTCTCTGGTGGCCAGTTCCCTCAAATATGTTAGAGATACTTTTTCATCCTTTGAAAAGAAATCATGGTATTCCTCCTCTATAATTGTAAGTGACATATCATGGGAGTCTCAAGGGGTGAGTGTATCAAGAAAACCAAACTTAAAAAGGCTGGTTAAGTCTCACAAAGAAGGACAGATATGCAACCCATGTACTGTGGCTGCCTTAGGGAGTTGACTGGAGAGGCTCTGTGTACAGGGGTGGGCTTAGAAAAACAAAAGCACATTCAAAGCTGAATCTGGCAAGGGGTACAAAGAGTAACAAGAAGGGTTTCTGCAGATCTGCCAACTGCAAAAGGAACATAGCAGAATACGGAGGCTCATGGCTGAGTAGGGCAGGGTACCTGGGGACAGGGAGGAGGATGAGGCACTCAGTGCCTCCTTCCCTCTGTCATCACTGAAAGATTGACCTTCTGCAATCCCAGGTCCAKGACACCAGGGASAACRTCTGGAGCAAGGAWGACTTACCCTTACTGTAGGGGGCYCAGCKGAGGGAACATTCWAACAAAATGTRCATAYACACATCCATAGGCCCTGCCTGATGGGYCCACAGAAATATAGGAAAAGTCTTTTTACTACAAGAATAATCAAACACCAAATGAAGTTGCACAGAGAGGCTTTGAAGTCTACATTCCTGGAGCTATTAAAAACTCAACTGGGCACAGCYCTGGTAAGCCTGCTCTACTTGACCTCAGTTGGAGCAGGGAGTTGGACTAGATGATCTCTAAAGGTGCCTTCCCATCTCAACYRTTCTRTAGTTCTGTGTGAKTCTGTATGAGGGTGTGAGACAGAAATAGCTGTGATTTAAAAAGTACTTAAATTCATTTATTAATACAGGTCTTGTATTAATACCTWTTATTATTATTGTTGTTATTATTGTTGTTACTATTGTTACTATTGTTATTATTACTATCATTATTGTTTATACATATTTAGGAATATAACACTTCAAATACAAGTGACACTAYTACAGGAAAATATGTTTATCCAAAAGGACAGTTTACCAATAAAACCCATACATCAGTCAGCAGTAATTTTTAAAAATCATGTTCAATTTTGAGTACTTCAGGAAAATGTAGCAATGTAATTTAAAAACTTCATTTCCACTTTTTTTTTAAATAATCTCTCCAAAAGAAACCCAAAGAAGCAATATCATCTGGTAATTTAAGTGCACACAGGATATTCTGAAAATCAAAGCATTCTGGTAAAAATTGTCATCATCTAAATTTGTGACAGTCACTCCAAAYAGCAGACCCATGCAAATGTATTTGATAGGAAAAGGAATTACTTCCAATTGCTCTTAAATGGGGAAAATTTTAATCTGTTTTTCAAAGAAAACCCAGTATGGAAAATGCCCACTGCACAGSATTCTACACAATTCTGTTAATAGCTTTTTGACATAGCTGGTGCTTTCTGTTGAAGCTACAGTGTTATATTGTAGATGAATACTACAAGAAAATGATCCATAAGTTTTCAATCCAGAACAGCCTTACAGGACAGAGAACATGAGAATCTTGACCTCAYAGCAATTTAGAAATGACAGCCAGGATCAACTAAGTTACCTCTATGCTAGTTTAAGAGCAGAGGCTAAAAAGAACCTGTGATGAAATATTAGACAACTTGTAAGAAATTCACAAAAACAGATGCTCGTGTATGTCCTTTTGGAAGGACGGTCCATTTTCCTTTGAAGCACACTGTAACTAATTTGTAGAGGACACAAATAATGTCACACATAAAGGCAGCCATGTCATGTTTCAGACTGTCCAGAGCTGAAATGTTATGAAGCTAATATGGGACAAGAAAAGGGTGTTTCAAAAATAGTGGTCRAAGACCACAAATAATAATTGGTAAGCCTGTTTGAATGGCAGCCCAAATGTCAAAGAAAAATGTAATGCAGATCAGCAGAGTTCCTGAAGGACTATGAAGCAATGCAGAGATAGGCCTTTTGACCAAAACATGAATCTTATTAGCACTGAACAAGTTTTAGCCTCTTGGAAATCAGGAAATTCACTGTATATCACTGTGGTGGCCACCCCAAATTATTGGCATTTCTCCCACTTTACCATCCCAATTGATTGACTTTAAGATAATAGAATTTACATGACTTTTCATGAATTGGTAGAATATGCCAAAGAATGTGAATTTTTCCATACTGYAACATCATTCTAATGCTGCTAGACAAGTTACAAAGTCTGAGTGAGCCACTGTTGACATGGCTAAGATTTTAGTAAAGAAAGTTAAGAAACAAAGAAATCATTMTTTCATGGAGAAATAGTTCATGGAGAATCTTAATCTCAAAAATACCCAAGTATTTTAGCATGATCAGCAGGTGAAGTACTAAATCATGTGGTGGTTGAAGTAAAAAATGGACAAAAAAATGAGACACCTTTGCCTTAGCTGACCTTATGACTGCAAAAAAGGCAAATTTCCTCAAACACTTTCTCATTATAAAATCTGCACATGAAAACAAGTTACCTGTRCTGAACTGATGTGCCTCATTCAGATAATGCAGAATGAATAGGCTAATATTTCACAAAACCTTTCATTACATTTACTCACTGTGAGTGCAAAACAAAAAAAATGGACACACAGGATGATGAACTATCTGTTCCATTGAGATTTGATGAAGAAGACTGGAAAAGAACAACATTTGACAAGCAGCTGAGTTATGCAGGAACAGTTAATTAGAACAACTTATCTCCAAAAGAACCCTAGTGCAAAGCAGACTTCTCAGGCTGGAGTGTCACTRGAGTCCTGTTTTCTCCACAGAATCCACAAAATATACTCACTTCATCTAAATATTCAAGRAGAAATAGCACTTTATTTCCCAATCATTTGCTTAGTAAGGCCTGATAAAATCAAAATAYATTGCTAAAACTTGGGCTACTATTCTAGCTTTTATATATGGATTTTTAAAATATTGCTTTTTATGTGAGTCACTGTAAAGGTTTAGGCAGAAAGAGATAAAAAAATTCAAATAAGGGTTTAATAAGCTTTCACCAGATTGATATAAAGAGATGGAAACCCAAAAGTATAAAAATAACAAGCTACAGACTTGTCAGCAAATACAGCCTTGGAGATCTGAGATATGAAAATTTTTTAAAAACTCWTTCCAGCTAAGTTTTATTTTAACAATTCTATTTCTTTCTATTTGTAAGCCAGTTAAGTTTTATTAATCTACTACAGCCTTTTGTCACTTCATTTTTTAATTTTTTTTTTTTGTGTGGTCCTTTTTTATTGCCTTCCCTTACAATGTATTTTTCATACTGATTTTCAGGCAGTTTACTGTTTCCTGCAAAGAGCAGAGCTCATGAAACGAGCAGCTGAAGTTATTGTTAGCACACAAATAGACTGAGATCATAAAGTCCCCGATGATCCAGGGACTCTATAACTCTGACTGGCTCCAGCAGCACCAACAGAAACTTCATCAGCCTGTGCTTGGCTTCCAGCAAGTCCACTCTGTCCACTTCTCTCCACCTGAGAGCTCTTCAACCTGACCTTATGGCAGCCGCAAGCACCTGGCACTGTTCTCCAGCTGGAAGGAGTGTTTGCATGGTTGGACCCAGCAGCTCCCTGGCTGGGGTGGTGGGGGGCTGAGCACCCCCAAACACTTCAGCAGGTGTCCCACAGCCCTGCCCTGCTGTGCTCGGGTGCTGCAGGGGTGAGCTGTGGTGGGCTTGGCAGCGCTGCTCAAGAAGAGCTTCAGTGTCTAATCTGCAGTGCCAGRGTGCYACTGAGCAASAGGGGTTACAGAAGAGCTGTTTCACATGCTTCACATTCCTCTTCAACTTCACCCTGGCATAACTTAAAAGTGGAGACAAGCCCTTGTACGTGCGGCACAAAAAGTAACCGAGGGACTCCTGCTATGAAGTGCTGAGTATTTCCAAGGGTTAAACATGCTCAAYGCCATTCATATGGGGAACAAAGTCACCCTCTTAGGTTTCTGAATAGCTTCTAATCGGAATAAGTGCAAAAGTGATTTGGCTCTATCTTGGTGCTAATCTGCTTAGCTAAGATCAGGGCTCAATGTATGCTTTTTCCAGCTGGACCYATGCTGTGCTGCAGTGTTGGTGGCTTCTCTTGCATACCTGTAGAGTGAGCTTAGAAATTCTGCAACAGCTTCCTTTACATTTAAGAAAGGTATTTCTTGAATTAAATATAAACATGAATAATAATTTCAGAACAAAACTCCYGTTTTATTTATTTTAATATGACATGTTATTTATTGTGGTTTCCTCACGTTTTGGTGAAGACCACCTTTTTCATCGTGGTCTTCAGTATGCTACAGATGCCTGTTTCTGCTACCAAACTGTAAGGCATGTACCACCTTAYAGATGTTGCCGATAAGAGGATCTGGTGGGTCTGGAGTTCTCAGTCATTTGGGGAGAAGCTACTTTTGTGGCTCAGTTGTATTAGTGAGCCTTTCATACAAAGTGATCAGCAGTGAAATAGTTAATGAGACTGAAATGCAAGCTATCTGTARGGCTTCAGAGTTAACATCGATTGGGATGAACAGAAAAGTTCACACCTCTCAGAATTAATCTCTCAGCCTGAAAGTTTTGTTCACTGTTCTGGAAGGTCACTTAATTACCATGAGAAGTACAGACATAATCATATAATGAAGGTTAACTCCAGGTTGTTATTCTGAGGCAAGCAATGGAAAATCAAAGCAGATTCAGCAGCTCTGCAATAGGTGGTCTATGTTTGCAGCTGTTTTGACTGAGTCTCTTCTTCAAAACAGGCAGTGTGAATMTCATCACCAAATACTCTTTGAGGTGCAAGGACGTTTTTTGGGGTGTTTCTGYAATAAATATGTTCCATTCACAGCCCAATGAGATGAATTACTGAGAATTCTTATCCATTGTAAATACTATTAGGAAAGCAGACTTTTCTAGAGTATGGTAAAAGATTAGTGAAGTTACACTGACATTAAGCATGGTTTAACAGCCTGAATAGACAAAAGGTCTTTGGCATAAACAAGGCCCATTTGCTTTTGGGTCAGTTAGTCACGGTCACTGGGAATAGGAGTGTGAGARCACTGAAAAAGATATCCCATGTCACTGCATCTGCTCTCTGTTATGCAACCAGACAAAATGAATCCTTTTTCAGATYCTCTAAGGTAGACAGAAGACTGAGGACATAACACAGAAGTCCTCCAACTGTACCTGCAATTAGGATTTTTCATACTCAATGGTTGCACTTGTCCTTTCTACATCACTTGTGGTACTGAGTATTGTTACTATTATGCTACCTTGTCTAAGCAGTCTACAAGTCCCTCATGCAGACAAAACGTGGAAAGAGTGCTGAAAAGGAGAGGACAATATTTACTAATACTACTGTGAGTCCTGGAACTCAAGAAACATGTTTTCTCACTAGTTTTTATCTTGCCTTAATTATGTATATATTTCAAAATGCTAATAGTTTATGAACTGTACTTCTCATTTGTAGATTTGTTAGTCTAGAGCATGCAAAAGATATTCGTGCTCACATGGGAATTCTTCTTTACCACGTGGGGAATGCTGGAACTCTTTTTTCCTTTGTGGTTACACAATTTCATAGAATGTATAGATTTATTATTTCAATAATGATTGCCCAATTATATTAATTAATTATTTAAAAATACAGATTAATTTATTTTCAGGAATGAAGGGTAAAGGTACCCTTCAGTCAGATTTGACTGAATTTAACTAATGAGGTCACAAGTTATTAAGAGAGATACAAACTGATAGACACCAATATCCACATTCTCTGACCTCCTTGGGAGTCTGAGTAAAAAAAGTCTCAGTTTATGAAAGCTCAAGTTGTAAATGAGATWTCTACTCTCTCCACTCCAGAGAGTACTTGTGTTTTGAGCTGCTAGATCTTTTTGACCAAATAGTTCTGTATTACTCATCTCTCAAGTGAGATAATTATATTTGGAGTAGCATTACAGAAAAATCTACTTGTCAGCATCTGCCTGTGGTAAATGTCACGGTCCTGGGAGGAAATACTTTAAGCAGCTGGTGTGAGAAATTTTAGGAGTGTCTCAGAGAAGCCCAGCCTGAAGTTCTGATTGTGTTTGTAGTATCTCTGTGGACATGACTTGTCACTATGAGGTAGGAAACTTGGAAGCCTCCATGATTTGACTCAGCAGGCGTGTGTGAGACATGCTGGCAACAGTCAGGCCATTGGGTCTCACAGCAACAAACTGCCTGGTGTGCAGGCAAACATGGGATRGAAACAAAACCAAAGAGGCAGCATAACAGTAGCACCAGAAACATCCTCCCACAAAATTGCTGCTTTCTRCAATATCCTTACACAAGAATGAAAATACTGGGAATGGGAATTGAGTCTCTACCCAGATGTTAATATGTTGGAATAACACTGTCACAATGGGAAAAAAAACAAAACAAAACAAACATGAATCAGTGGTGAGTTTTGGTAGGTAATATATTTCCTGTATGGAGTGACAGAGTAAGTACTTTACCTGAATCTGAGAAATCTCAAGGAAGATAAACATTTAARTAGTAGAGCTGGGAACTCTCATTCTGTGGCTGAATTACTCTTGTTTCTGGAAGAAAAACAAGTTCTCCTGCAGTAGGCTGAGACCTTGGGAGACAGTGGTGGAATAGTTCTGAATCCAAGAGGACTTTCTGCAAAAAACATGGACTGCTGAAATGCTCAGTGTCAAAACAGTGACAACTGGTTGCACAGAACAAGCATATGGGTGTGAATAACCTTAAAAGAAAAAAGAGTAAGGACTTAGAGTGCAATGGTTTAGAAGCAGCATAAATTTTCTGTAAAGCAGATACAAATAAACAAATAAAAATGCTCAGCCTTATAAGAATTCACTCAAGAGAAGTGGGGGAAAAAAGTATGTCCTAATCCCAGTTACCAGAGAAAATGAAAATGGCAGCAAATGTAGTGATTGAGAGCAGTGATTTTCTATACAGAGAAGACCACCTGCAAAGTGACTTTGGCAAATTCAAAGTTATGTGCTGATTCAAATATATAAACACAGGGCAGGAGAAGGCTGCCAGCTGAAAGCTGCCATATTGGTTGGGTCACTAAATTATCAGCAGCCTATTGCTGTTCAGTGGTCCAGCTGATTGTGGAGCCAACTGCAGCCCAGCTCCACCATCACGTCTGAATCCTGATACTGGACTTCAGAAATGTGACAAAGGACTGATTACATCTAATAAAAACTTCCTACAGCACTGGATGCATGCAGGCTGTCAATAGGAAAAATCCTGATGCAGKCCATGCTATTAATTGGAGCATAGAGCTGTTAACACAAAAGGATATCAGTGGCTGCTTGAGCAACAAGGCAGAGCAACTCATAAAGTCATCAAATCATAGAATCACAAAATAATTTGGATTGGAAGGGACTTTTAAAGATCATCTGGTTCAAYCCCCCTGCAATGAGCAGAGACATCTTCAACTSTATCAGGTTTCTCAGAGCCCCRTCCAACCTGATCTGGAATGTTTCAAGGGGTGGCACATCTATAACCCCTCTGGGCAAYAGATAAYAACCTCATAACAGGGCAGACTTACRACATATAGAGAAAAACAAAGCATTCATTTCAGGGTCTATGAAGAATTGAAACCTAAGGACATATTYCAGGACACTCTGAGGGCAAAGTCAAGGTAGAACTACTGAAATGCAAAGTACCATTAGCTGTGATGAGGCTGGTGAAGAAAAAGCTGACAAGGCTGCAAACAAGAGRTGTTATTATGCTCATTGAAACTAAGACAGAGTAAATCAGCAGCCTAAAAGTAGTCAGAGAGCCTTCAGGTAAACCTAAGATCTGCTCTGAGCCAAAAGCRTTGAGAGAAAGAAGTCAGTATTTATTGCCACTTACTGCCCAGGCTGGCAGACATGAAGGAAAAAATGCAAAACTTTCAGTAATTTTTTRCATTCTGCACATGCCCTTGGAGATACTTTTGAAACCTTGAGAGAGACCTCAGTGATGCAGCATAGGACTTGCAGGAGAATCTGAGTTGAAAGAATAAATAAATCTATAAGCAAGCACTGGCTTTAAGGTGCTAAGGTTTTATGCAATGGCTGGAGGTACATGATACCTCAGGAGAAGCCAAAGGGGCCTTTTGCAAAACCCACTGTAACAGAGCCCTGRCAGACACAGGGAAGTGATGCATCAGATTTAAAAGGAAGTGCAGGCTTTAATTCCTGCAATGAAACACTGTTTTTGAGCACAAGGGAGACTTCTGCCTAAATGCAACAGAGCACCTCAGAAAGGCAATGCTAAAAGCAGCCAAATGACAGGAGCACACCCCTAAGACTCCAAAAGCAAAAAGTGAAGATGTGGTGCCCARAAAAGTTACTCCAGGAGACAGGCAAGTTGCCCCAAGTACACATTTAAACCAACTTAGCAGAAAGATTTTCTAGACAAACAGTGCCAAGTTTTTTTCTTCCTAATCATTATTGTCATCATCATCATTTTCCTAAATGCAATCCTGGGAATCTCTGTGTTATACAGAGTATTGGATAAAACAGTCTTGCTCATTTTCTAATCCATTTCTTATAATCCCATGAACAATCTTAACAGCTACTTACTCCTATAAGAAGAATTTTCTTCTTATGTTTCTTCAGTCATTATAAACAAGTCAATATTTATAACAGCTGGAAAAAAATGATACAGTGCAAGACCTAAAATCAATTTGTTGATTTATAACTACTATAATTTTATAAATATTTCCAGGTATTTYCTGGTCTGAAAGGATCTTAAAAAGACTAGAGCTCCAGCCAGAGATCCATGAGAGCTGCCTTTAATTCCCTGTTCCACCACAGATTTTCTGTGTGAATTCCAGTTCCTAATGCTTTGCATCACATCCAATTTGAAAAGCCTGTCTCTGTGTGTGTGTAATTGCAGCTACATACCCCAGTGCTGTCTGATGCACACTAATTACAAGAGTGCTCTGAAATGTGATAAGGTTGGACATATATACACCAGGACTACACATGCCCACAGATATTTACCTTTCTGTGTGAATATTTCTAGACTTTAATGCTTAAATAATGTCCAATTAATTACATAATATTATTTACAGGAGCAAAGTTTAATCATACACTCATTAGCAGCTTATTATAATCATTACTCATTATTTGTRTACAAACTACATGAATTAGCATTTTATGTGCATTTGGGATATGACCATATATGTATCTACTACTTACCTGCCCTTTTAAATTACAAACTGCTCAGAATTTTATTAATTTATCCGTCCTTTTCTGCAAATTTTYGTATAATGTCCAATAATAACTCATGCACTCATGCTAAATATATTTTGGATCAATTTGGTACTATTTAATTGCCAGAAACCAGTTACATCCTTCTTGCAAGGCTTTCATAAGATGACTCAATTAAAGATCATTCTGTTTTGTACAACAGAAACATATGCTTCTCACATATCATTCATTAGAAGCAATAATAACATTGATTTGCTTATTTCTTTACAACTTTGATTTCAAAATAAAATAAACTGTTAATATTGCTGCACAAGTATACTGCTGCTTCCTATTACACTTCTTSTTTCATTCCTGCTAGTGAACTTAAATGTGRGACCARAATGCAAGAGATTTAATCTWCAAGCTGAAGAAAGATGTTTAAATATTTGAGAAGAGTTAGACAAAAAGAAGGGAAATAAAAACCTTTGATTCTCTTTTCAACTCTAACAGCATCTTAGAAACAAGAATCATCTAACCATTGGGTTTTCCTTTGAGATCATGGAGTCCAGCCTTCCCTGGCACTGTAGTTTCGTTAATCCTGCTTCCAGCCCTTCTTGTGGATGGTTGTTATATTTGCTAACTTCCAGTCAACTGGGACCTCCCCAGTTACCCAGGACTGCTGGYAAATGTTGGAAAGTGGCTCAGTGAGCACTTCTRCAAGCTCCTTCAGTACCATTGTGTTGTTCCCMCACATCCCCATAGACYTGTGTGTGTCTAAGTGGTGTAGCAGGTCGCTTATCATTTGGATTATGGAGGCCTCACTGTTCTCCCCATCCTTGTCTTCCMGCTCAGGACATGGGGTACCTGGAGAGCAACTGGTTTTTTATTAGAGACAAAGAAGGCATTAAGTACCTCAGTCTTTTTCCTCATCCTTTATCACCACATTTCCYCCCACATTCATTRAAGGCTGGAGATTCTYCTTAGCACTCCTTTTCTTGCTGATGTATTTAYAGAAGGAATTTGTATTTTCYTTTRTGATGGTAGCCACATGAATTTTAGTTGGACTCTGGTCCTTCTGTTTTTCTCTGCACAATCTCAGGATATCCTTTTCATCCTCCTGACTTGTCTGTCCTTCTTCTTAAGGTCATAAACTCTACTTTTTATACCAGGTTCCAGTCAAATCTCTCTGTTCAGCCAGACAAATCTTCTGCCAAATCTTCTGGCTCATCTTAGAGCACACTGGGATAGCCTGCATCTGTGCCCTCAGGATTTTSTTCTTGAAGAATGTCCAGCCTTCCTGGACCCTTTTGCCCCTCAGGACTGCCTCCTGAAGGGACTGTCTCAACCACTTCCTAAACAGGCCAAGTATTCTGCTGAATCCCTTTCTTCTCAGAGAATCAAAAACTTTTATCATTTAATGACTGCCTCCAGCCATAACATTACCCAGCAGTCCTTCTGCTGTTCACAAACAGCAATTCCAGGGGGACATCTCCCTTTGTTGGGTCTCTCACCAGCTCTGTCAGAAAGTTCTCTTCCACACACAAACCTCCTAGACTGTCTCTTCTGCTTTTGGAGACATTTGGTAAGGTGAAGTCCCCTATGAGAACAAGAACTAGTGCTGGAGATACAAATCTTCAGATGTTTTTACTGAAGCAACTAAGCCATGTCAAAGCAAAAGTGTCAGGATCAAGCAGGACACTTGTTCTGGATTCATTKCATGCATTTAATGCACCAACTCCAAATGACTGCAGAACTCATTCATTACTTGCAACTTTGCCTCTCCTGTCAGAGAAAACAAAGAAGACAAGAGTATTACTGCCAGACAGACTTTCTTTTCAAGACATGGTAGAAATAAACTAGGACAAAAAAAAAGAAATGAGAAAGAGAAGGACCATCATTTTAGTGTAGTGTCCCAGGAGAGCCACRTGTCAGGCTTTCTGTCTGAGACCGTGGGGTTGTTTTCCAGATGTACTCACTGCTTCCCCACTCTTCTCCAAGGTGAAGGTGGGGGCAGTCAGACAAAGCCCCACTTTCCTATCCATTWTTGACAGGAAAATCTCAGGACCCATACAACTCTGATACATTTTCTCTTAATAAATTACCCTTTGATAGTGGATTAGACTGGAATTTAAAATATTAACTGTAAAATGTAAACACAGGATCACAGAAAGAGGAATTTGCTGGGACCTGGGCTGGCTAAAATTTCAGCTTTTTCTCAATTAAAAGCAAACAAGAAGTGCTGTTTTTCTTGAGGGAAGGTAGCTTTACTCTGATAGATAATATGAAATCAAGTCTTCTCCTTTCAGCATGGGGTGGGGAAGCATAATGTTTCCTTCCAGTTTCATGATATTTTGTATTAAACCCATTGCAAATTAAGCTGATTGCCTAGAGACTATAGCTACTGGTTATRGCTTGCAAGAGAGACAAGGCAGTGTAATGATCTGTGACTGCAGAGCGTACACGGTGACTACAGCCATCAGTCAATTACATAATCCTCAGCATCAAGATTCATTAAAGTCAGTGGGARTCATGCTGTTAGAATGCTGTGTGCAACTTGGGAAGCATAGGGGTTAATACTACAGATTCAAGAAACTAGGTTTAAGAAAAAAGGTGAAAAAGAAGCTGCTAGAGCAGAAGTGGATGCATCCAGGGAGTAGTGCTTGTGGCTATAGATTACTCTTAGATTTTCACCCCATAAACATTTCGAAAAGAAAACAAATGACAATCTATCATGTCTTAGGAGGTGGCATTCCTTTCCTTTTTTGTTATACTCATCAAAATTACTGTTTCCATTYATTAAGAAATAGTATTTTTTTTCAAAATTATTGCATAATTATAAGCATGTGTCTYTACATCCTCTTTTTTCCTCAAATARYTAGTTTTAATATACAAAYAACTSACTTTTTTATATGGTGCCTTGGGAACTGAAAGTGTTAAAAAGAAAGTTAAACTTTAATTATTGGCTGTAAGCTGCTAACAGAAAAATAGTAGAGTGTAGCAATGACATCTGGACTAGTACTAGTGCACATAATGCATATCTGTCACTGACAGCTCACTGGGTTACATTTAATTCACAATCATCAGTCATGTATTCTCTTCTAAGCCAAAAAAGAAACCACACCAGCATCAGTAGTAGCAAGCATGCCTTCAGAGGACAGATTTTCCATGTGCCATGATTCAAGTGGATGGCCTTACAGGCGTAAATAGAATGGACAAGTAACTGTCAATGAATATAAAGTGACTGAGAGTTTAATRTGCTGTGTTAACATTTAAGCTACCATACTTTGTGACTTTTTGTAGTTCTTCTCTTGCCCATACACTCTCTGAGTTCGACTTTTCTTTATCTTTAATTTTGGGGGATTTCCTCAGTGCTCTCTCTCTGTAAAAAAGGGCATAATTTAGCAAAGCAGGATCTATCAGCTAACAGAAAATAAGTATTCTTCTTCAAAATCTGAGAGCCTGAAATAGTTACAAGATCATTCCAGAGGCTGGCTAAGCCTCTGGTCTGCACAATTGCGTATTTGTCTGTGGAATATGAAGTGCCAGAAATCAGTTTGAGTTAGAACAGAAAATACCAACTTCATAAATATTGGGCACAAAACTCCTCTCTTTAAGTCTTGTATTATATTCTATTTTTTCTTTGAAATGTGTAAGCAACAACCCACAGGTGTMTAGAAACATTTCTCTCAAAACATGAAACTGTTGCTTCCATGGCTCAACAACAAGAAGACATATGGACACAGCTGATTTTCACTTAACAACTCAGTTGAGGCAAACAAAATAGCAGAAGCTATGGTAAGTGCAGACCTCTTTGATCCCAAACTAAATGACTAAATTTTAGCACTAGCACTTGTCCAGATGCTTTTGTTACAGATCAGAAAACCTGTTTGGCAAGCCCTCACTCATTTGGCTATAAGCATTTAAGTTGCCATCCCACTAGATGTAGTCTCACCACATAAGTCATGTTTCMAGACAGAGTGAACAGATGAGCTTGTCTTACTCAATCACTAATATTGATTCACACATTCACACTGAAGAAAATGCAACTTTGAATTGTCTTGGCAGAGCATACACCTTACACATGCACAATTAAAGATTAAAGAATTAGCAAGTGCCCTAATCGAAGCCCTGCAGGGTGGGTTCTACAATTTGACCACACTTCATTATCTTTGTCCTCCTCATGCTACAAAGTGACCTCTGACTAGGTGCACTTTTTACTGTGGTTTATGGSAATTATGATTCTTGTTCATGGTAGATTGACTAGAATCTCTTTGGACTACCTAGTGTATAATCTTTTTTTATGTATTTCTACTATAGTACCATATGCATTAGCACTGGCCCACTGGGTATCATTTTATTTCAGCTTTCATGTATACATTCTAATCATTTTACTACTGTACTGCCATTGGAGCTGARTGTTGAAAATAGAATCTACTTTTCACCAGGTCCACCAGAAAATTACAACTTGTGACACCTTAGGTTAGCTTTCMCTAATAAATATGAAATATTTACTGCAGATGAGGAGAAGGYGGAGGTGCTTAATGCCTTCTTTGCCTCAGTCTTTAGTGGGAAGATGGCTTCTTTTCAGGACAGCTGTCCTTCTGGGTTGGCARATGGTGTCARGGRGYAGAATGGTCCCCCTGCTATCCAGGAGGAGGCAGCCAGAGAACTGCTGAGCTGCCTGGATGTTCATAAATCTATGGGCCYAGATGGGATCCATCCCAGGGTGATGAGGGATAAGGCAGATGAGCTTGCAAAGCCACTCTCCATCATTTACCAACAGTCCTGGCTCACTGGTGASGTTCCAGYTGACAATGATTGGAAGCTGGCCAATGTGACACCCATTCACAAAAAGGGTGGGAAGAAGTATCYTGGTAACTAYAGGCCRGTCAGCCTGACCTCAGTRCCCAGTAAGGTAATGGAGCAGTTTATACTGAGTGTCATCAAGCAGCACTTACAGGATGGCCAGGGATTCAGACCCAGCYAGCATGRGTTTAGGAGGGTACGTTGTGTTTGACAAACCTGGKCTCTTTTTGTGACCAGGTGACTCACCTGGTGGRTGCAGRAAAGGCTGTGGATGTTGTCTGTTTGGATTTCAGCAAGGCCTTTGACACTGTCTCCCATAAGCGTAAGCTGGCAGCCCACGGCTTGGACAGGATATCAGTCTTGATCCATTTCCAAAACCCTTCTAATCACCCTTAAAACTCTACCACTTCCAGGTGTTCCGCTACCCATTTGTCCCAGCAAATACTCCTAAAATCTTATTTTCGATCTGTTCTTCATCTTATCTTCCCATAATGTCAAAAGAAATGTCCTTGTCATGTACCTGCTAGTTCACACATCTCAGCATTCCCATCTTTCCTCYTCTAAATTGATCCCAACAGCCAATGTCCTGTGTTTTGGGGGAGCATTCTCCACTGCTGTTCTCACCAGGCTTGTAGGAAAATTTTGAGGCTGCTAAGCTACTTTCTTCCCTTTGTCCCYATTGCAGTTTTGGCTGATCAACACAATGCCACTTTGTCGTGGCTCCTCAATCAACCAGAGGAGTTGATTCCAGAGTTTCTTCCCTTGCACAACGTGTTATTGTTTGTTGCTGCTGTAAAATGTCAGTTCTATTTCTCCTTTCTATCACATCATTCACAGAAAACTATTAGATTAGATTAGGGGATTAGATCATATTTTAAGGAGGACTTTTTAAAAATACACATCTAGCATTAAATTTTGAATCAACAGTTGCCTTCAAAATGGGCCACAGAGTTGTCCCTGTTCTTGCTAGTATCTTCCTCACTTCTTGTTTCACACAGTACACGAGGATGGCTTTTAATATAAAACTCATGTAATAATGTCACCAATTCAGAGTGACTCCCTTATTTGCAAATTTGGAAAGRGAGCTGTTACTYGAACAAAGAGATAAAGAACTAAYAGSTAAAGAACATCACCCACAACATGTTGTTGCTTTTTAGGGTTGCACAATGTTCTTGTATTCAGTGTACTCCCAGATGAATTAGAGGGGTGCATTTTATACTGAGATTTGTGGCAGATCTCTTTTAGTATTCATAGGTGTGCGAGCATAATACAATTCATTTAGGAATATGACACATCTGTGTAATTTGTAGGTGTTGACTGTCTAACCTTCAGACAACTTGATGGAAAAAAATAATTCATCCATAACAGAGACCTTTATTTTTCAATCCATAACATTCTATTTAATGTATTAGAAGTACATGAAAAGAATGGGAAAACAGGAAAAGTGAAAAGAGGAAGAGTTAAGAGGAAGAGAAAGAAATGCCTCCCATAGAGCATTTTAAAAAATAATGTAGAGATGGATWATTCCATGTTTTTCAAATCCTTTATGGTGAAAGTTCTATCTGCCTTTCAATGGATCTATCTTACTTATCTTTGTGATCAAGTAAGAGAAAAGCCATTGCAGTCCTATATAGATATGACATTTATTTTTCCAGCAATTCAGGCAATTTGAACATGACAATAMTGAAGAATGTGATATAAATATTTCATTTCATGATTAGGATCATCTTCAAACATGACATTGTACATTCACATGCCTTAGCTGTAGTGTGATATATACAGTTGTATAATGTATGTTATCTCACAATAATTTTTATCAAAATAACRTATTACAGATATTTAAGGAAGGACAATAAAAAAGCTAGATAACCCGCTCTTGTGATTGTCTCTTCTATTTAAAATTAACAACTTAATTGCAAAAGAGGAAGTTTTTATTGCTCTGAATAATGAGACCTCTCACTTAAAAAGGCCTTGTGCATTCAGGGAGTTTTGCCAGCCATGATCACCAGAGTACCAAGATGCTATTACCTCCAGCATAGCTCATAACTATTTCAGGATAAGTAATTTTGCATTTTGAGAAACGTAATTTATGGTCAGATCACAGTTTTCACTTTTGCATTAAGAGTGTCTCCATGGCATCCTTTGCAGACTGTGGTCTCACCTGGATCAGAAATCTACATGGTCTTAGGGAGGGGGGGGGTGGGGTTTTGGTTTTTTGTGCGTTTTTTTGTTTGTTTGTGTGTTTGTTTGGTTTGGTTTTTTTAAAATGTCTTTAAATATACACAGTATATAACTTACCTTCTCTTTGCTCAGTAAAAGAAAATAATTCAAAAGGAGCTTTAGTTTGAAAATACTGTCCTGTGTGAGCAGTTCCTGGGCTGCAGCTCTTATCAGGATTCTGCTTGTGTCTGTCTCCCCAAGAGAACCCAGTGCTGCAGATTCTTCACCCAGAGCTTTATTCCATTCTCCAGCTCCACTGCTCCCCAGTCCTTTGGCTGATGTGGACCTTTCTTGCGGCCTCAAACTTCCTTGCATTCTGCAGTGTACTGGCGTTTTTCTCTACAGGAGGGCTCCGATGATCCTATTGGGTACAAAAGTGCTTTCAGTGATCAGTAATTTGGAGTCAATAAACCTCTTTAGTAGCAGAGGTTATTACTGAACGAAACTGTGCCTAGCTCCATTCCTAGCCTACTGCCTAACCCCGTGCCTCTCTTTGCAGGAGGGGACAGCAGAGCCTAAGCATTTGCCAATGATGCAGTTAACAACAGCAATTGCTCCAGATAAAAAGAGCTACATCATCATTACCAGGAGGGAGGACTGAGTCTAACAAATGACATTGCACCAACAATCGGATAATTGGATCCCTACTGGAAATGCAGCCTGAGTAATAATTTCAGATGGCACTGTTGGTGTTATATAGAAATTAAACCTCTATTATCATATTCCAATGAATCCASTTCTAACCGCAGGCAAACGGTTTARAGGTACTGCTGAATCCATGCACATCTGAACTTCTCAGSAAAGGTTAATCCACTTTGAAATTGATGCCAAATTGGCAAAATAATCCTTTCCTTCTGAACTCGAACTCTTTGGTTTAGGCATATGGGGAATAAGAGAAAACAACTTTTTTCTAAAATGCACACCAGAAGGAAAAATCTGCTCTACCATCCAGTATATTGTACATCTCTTGGCTGTATGAGTGTGAAACATATTCTGGTGCGTGGTAGCGTGCGCGGATGTGATGTGCTACTTTCCTTGCAGTAATGAATTTTATGCCTGCCTGTTTCTGTTCCTTTGTCTATTTTTAATTCAAATATGTAAAAGCTTTTCTTAATACAGAGTCCCAGGTGTCAGTTGCTGCCTGGAGTCCCTTTTCTTTCCTCCATTGTTCTCTTAATTGTTACTTCAAAACAATTAGCTGGGCATTCATATGCAAATGAATGCAAATGTACAGGGGATTGGGTGTGAGAGAATACCACCACTTGTTAATTTCCACTTCAAGGTCTGCTGCTAGGAACAACAAAATTGCTTAACAATGTATTTTTCCTGGGCCATAAAGGGTGAACTCGAAACGATTCCAGCGTCCTGCTGGCTCGGCAATTGTTAAGATTCTGCAGTTTCTTGGTAAGATTTTTATTTATTTATTTATTTGGGTCTAGAGACTGTATTAGCCTTGTAACTCTAAACTGYCCCTGCCCTTGTTCATTTATGCTCAAGGCTGTGCCTAATAATTTGGGTGTAATCCTGATTAGGATATRAAGTAAATTATTAATATTACTGCTGTTAATGTAATTCATTAAGGGATAAAAACTCTCMCATTAAGGAATTCCTCAGGTCTCTGACAAAATAAAACTTTTATAATTTATAAGAGAGTGTGGTTTATTGCATTGAAACCTTAGAAGAAAGATACACTGACTGATAGACTGAGACTGGGGATGAATCCTAGAGAGACTTAGCCAGTTGCTAAGATAAATCTCATCTCTTTTGGAGCAGTTGTATTTATCGTATAAATCTGCATTCCCTTTCAGGCTGTATTGTAAAACTCCTGATGAAAAATAGTCGGTTATTCAGCATTCAGAACTGCTTTACAAAGATAAATACCTTAGCTTTTCATATGCAATTAATACACAGAAACCAATTAAAAGACCAAATCCTGTAGTCATTAGGTAGCAAAAATTCAGAACCACAGACTGTCCTGAGCAAGAAAACCCACAGCACAGCAGGAAAACTCCATCACTCATATGTGACTCTCCTACCAGGATCCCTACCAGGGGAAAAGTTGCCTCTAGGAGGTGTAACTTTAGAAAGATATTTCCTAGACAGTGGGAAGAAGTGATTAACTTTCCACTCCACAATTACTTCTTTTTTACATTACCTTAGTGTTCTTCCACTTTCGTCTCTGAAAATCATCTACACAGCAATAAGGGACCACAGTATTTACCCCTCAGGGCATGCAGTGTCCTTGTTAGGCAGTGTTATTCCCGTGTTTCACCAGACACCTTCCTCGTGGAAATGAAAGACATCTACTAGGTGGTGGGRGCTGACTTGAATTCCCTGCTCCATAACTTGTCAAGGGGTGGTGTGCTGACTTTTTAGGCATGGACACAAAGTTCTGGTTAGATGTATAAATGCTACTGAAATCAGTGAAGTCAGATGTTTCCATCCTTTTGTTGAGACCTTAATAGTCCTGTGTCCTGGCTTCCTCCTCCTGGATGAGCTAACAGCATTGCCCTCACAGTGCTGTTGTGAGAATAAACACATTTAAGACTGGGAGGGACTTGGGCTCAGCAATGATAAGGACTATATAAATACTTGGAACGGAGAGGCACTCCTATTTATACTGCATCATAAACAAACAGTAACAAAGCAGCTATGACTGGTTTGGGGAATCTTATCTGGCCCTGGGAGTAACATAGGACCATATTCAAATTGTAGCTAGCAATCAATACCAGAGGAGAAAACCTTGTACACCTGCAGAGGTGGCAATGAGAAAGGGGGAGACTCCTCCTCTGTCACCCCCAGATCCTCTCTATGGAAGAGTGGGTGCTATCAGCAGTAATTTGGATGGCTGCCCCCCAGGCTTCACAACAGGTTCCTCAAGGGATGAGTATTCTTACCTTCTTACCTTTCCTCTATATGTCCTCTATGACCAGTGTCCTATTTAAATCAGCTTTTTTTTTTTTTTAACTCCCTGAGCATATCCATTTATGATGATTTAACCTTAGGCGCAGGCTTAAAGGTTTTGCCCAAAACTAATACACAAATTTCAGAAAGGGTCCTTAACCATAATGCTTCTATTTTCCCCTCCTTAAAACTTGGAGAAATTGAAATATCTGTCTTCATTACAACATAAGCACCTGGGGAAACTTGGAACGTACTGGATATATCCCCTTATGGGAAGAATGAATGTCTCATCCCAGCAGACTATGCCCTTGCTGATACCTGCTCATACCTCACCAGCCAATATATTTTATCTTCATATGTGGTTGAAATAGAGCAGATTTCTGGAACTTAAACAGGCAAATAAAACACATTYATCTTCCAATAAACACACAGGAAGTTATTATTAGCCAGTGGGCTAATAATAAAATACCCTGAAATACCGGAAAAGGATGATTTGAACAGGTGAGGTTTTAAAACATGTTTTACCCTGAAGTTCCCACTAAAGTTTTTTCCTTAAGAAGTTGTCAGAGACCTTTGCCTTTTGCTTTATAAGGCTGATAGTTACAACTTGAAAGTTCAAGGAATATTTTTAGTGGAAACAAGAGATAGATGCTGGCAGGGTGTTTTAACAATGGTCTGTTTGTTTTGGTAGCAAGATTCAAAGAATGCATTATTTATAATGTTCTGATATGCACATATGGGTCTGGTTGTATGCAGCAACAGAAGTGATTTCTTATAATCTGTCTGCACAGCACTCCCAGGTGCTGCCAGGGCTGGAATTTCAAAGCAAAGCTGGTAGAAGGAGTTCCTCCCTAGACTRCTCATTCCCACCCCATGCCCTCTCTTCCTTCTCAGGTGTTTATGCTAGATTTTTAAACAGATCAAGGAATCAGTCCAGGTTGAAACTACTTGGACTGTAAAATCCTCAAACAACCCAACAATTTAAAATGCTTAAATTATTATGCTCGTGATGCTTGGCCTGACTGTCTCAAATAGAGTGTGCTCCTTTAGGAGACTTCATTCTTGTCTTTTCTTCACATACTCCTTTAGTCTAAAACTTAAAAAAATTCCCTTGCTTTACTTACTCTAATACCACTATTACTATCCTTGGTCATTACACACAATAAATTATCTTATATCTCTATTTTAGTATATRCATGCACGTCAGCAGCAGAATTCTTATGTGGTATACATTAAAAGTTTATTAAAACATTGTTTTACATACCATTTAAASTATTTTCTATACATAAAATGTATAYAATATGTTGCATACATACATAYAGAAGTATATAAACACWGAYRTGTACTAGGATCAGAAGCATGCCTTGTGGTCATTATGTATAGCACAAAATATGAGTGTGCACAATATAATGAAGTGTTCCTTAGGCTCTATAGTTCCTTTTGCTSTCTGGTCTCAGCAATGGCTGACGGAATTTGGACAAAAGAATATCCACTGTTTTAAGTCTTTCCTTCTRTATGCTTYCAGCACTTTGAGGATTTAAYAGATAGGACCATATTCAGATGGTGAAAATTCCAGTAAACTCCAAAWACCTTGTGTTTTCCACTAACCAGTGCAAGCCTTAGGTATTAAGAAATACTCAGCCAGTAGGAAATACTAACTTTAGACTTCCTTCAAAGAGTCCAGAAATTGCCTGAGCTAGTGATCTGCTTCAGAGATGGCTGATACATCCAAACTTGCTGCAGCAACCCAAAGCTTTTGTTACTACCCAGCAATGCAGCTGTGACTGCATTCTCTGTGTGTTTTACAGCTGAGAAAGGAAGCCTGAACCACTCTCTTTCCATTTCTGTACTTGGCTCTTCTGATGGGGTCTAGAACAATGTTTCTTTATGTTCTTTGCTCTTGTCAGCAAACTATTGCCAGGTGCTCACAGACAGATGCCCCACTTGTGAATTGCCCGGAACATCAATATAAAGCATAAGGGCATTTCAGATAAATCTGGTCTCTTCGAGGCAGGTAGCTGTGATGGAGCTCCTGATGAGTAAAAAGGAATGGTAATAATTTAAAAGAGGAAATATTCCTGTGTATCAAAGCCTTGGCTGTAGCATAATACATATCTTACACAGTTTTATGCAGTATAGATAAATAGAACACAAATAGTGTTATCCCWTTGCCAACATCAAAGCATGCATATTTCAGAAAGGGAAAGTATGACTAGAACCTGATTCAAGGTATAAAGCTTTTCATATCTCTCCAAAATGGATATATGTGTATATATATTTATGTTTAAATATATATTAAAGAGTTCTTTTGCACAGTACGCTTCGTAAAGCTCAGATCTCTTTAGTGTGTTCTAATGTCCTTTCTTTTATGTCTTATTCCCCCCATTAAGGACATAATTCTTTTTGTGGCAGACAAAATCCCCTACTAGCCTTTCTCCTTGCTAATCTTTTTACATTTTTCCTTATCTCTTCCTTTGTGCCTATTGTCTGATTGTGCCTCTTACACAGGCCTTCACTCAAGGTTAGTGAAATTAAACATTAGCTGGCTCAATAGGTAGCTAGTAACAGTAGTTTATCTACCCTGATAAGCTTGCAGCTTTTGGACGTCWGAAGTTTCTTCTTTTCCACTTTCATTATATTAAGACATTGCTATTTGAGGAGTTAGTGACCCATCTCCTTTAATGTTGCTTACAAGCAGTTTCCCTATATAGGACCCTGTGATAATTTCTACACTGTCAAGTTGCAGCGGGGATAATTCTAATACATCGCTTTCTGGAGCAAGAGGCCAGACTTGTTTCAGAATATTTCATATTGTTTCACTTCTAATAGCTTATACATACTGGAAATCCCGTGTTCATCTTGTGTGCTGCAAGATACTTATACTCTAAAATGTAGCCTAAGGAATCAAAGCAGCAACRCAATTTGTACAGTAGGCTTCACTCTGTTACCAAGGCAAGGGAGAGAAAAGTAGATTTGCTACGTATCTTTATGAAGATAGAAAGAGCAGAATGTGGCCAGGATATTTGTATCTGAAGCATTATAARTGGAGGGATGGATGTGAAGCCTGGTCAGAGACCTAATGGATTCATATAAAATAGAGATGTCTGTGTTATTCCACTAGTCTGTGTGTTGTATGAAAGGGATGATCAGACAGTGGTTGCTTCCCTTGTGTGTGACACCCTGAGAGGTCAAACRCAGGAGTTTTGTTGCACATCCCCTTCTGAGCTAGTTATTCCWAAGAAAATCTACATCCCAGGCAAATACAGAAATTTTTAATTTTTCCACAAAAATTAAACAGAGTCTCAAATAGCTGGTGGCTGGACTTATGCCTCACACTTTGTCTGAAACCCTCCTTTTAACAGGATTAGTTCAAAAAGAGATTCACCATGTTGGAAAGCCTGATTAGGAGCTGCTGCTATGATCCCARGCTTCCAGATCCTGGCAGTCAAAGAAAAGACACAGATGTGATGCTCAAGTGCCCASGATAAACACAGCCCTTTTCAAAGCAGAAATCTTCTGCTGCAATTTGCAAGAGTTTATTTAAACCCTGTTTAAGTAGGCTCAGTCCAGAGCTAGTGCTTGGGACAAAGTCTCCTTGTCTGACACAGTCYTTTCTCTTGTGCACAGTCAATAAGAAGTGCAGACAGCATTAGGACATTAGACATCTCTGATGAGATGTGACTGGTTACATTGTGTGAGGCAGACAGTCACGACTGCCTTTTTCAGAAAGACTTTTCACAGCTCTGAGTGACCATYCCCCGGTGCCAGCAGCTCACTGCCAGCCTTCTGCAGCTCAGCCATTGAATAAACAAATCCTATCCTCCAGCTYCTACAGCTCATAGCACAACAAAAGGGCGGCTGGGGACTACTAGAACATGTCATGTCCTGGGACATTGGCCACTGCTACYGACTAATAGTCTTCTCCACACAGAAGCTGGTACTCTGACAAACACTGCAATTTTTCACTGTAAATCTGCCCTGTTTGTTGCTGCATAGTCACTGCAGATGAATCTATAGAAAGCTTAGCGGGGTTTTTGGATATTTCTTCACTTTGGGGTATTTCCTAGATACCAAGTGGGGTATTTGATCCAGCTGCTGCTAAAACTTGTTGTGCAGTGGGCTGGAGGCTTTCTCCACTACAGCCTGAGGATTTTAACAACTGAAGTGGTCACCTTTTTTTTTCCCACCAGCATAGTTGGAACAGGTCTCCGATCATGAGAACTGCTTATCCAAAAAAATTTACCATGGATCAATTAATGCAAAACCAGAATTCAGCATCTGAACTATTCCCCCATTTTGGGTAACCTTTACCAATATGATTTAACAGGCTGTTGTAAATCAGTTATAGTTTACTGTACTTTTCAGTTGCTGTAGTGTAGATCATCAGCTATGATCTTCTATAATAGCTTACCAATTTGGGGGCTTTCTCCAATCATTTCTCCTTATTCTACTCTTTTCCTGTTAAAATCAATTTAATGAATCTTTTCATCCAACCAACCAACACCTCAGCCCCAAGTCACTAGCCTTTTTGCAGTGATACTGTCATGAATTATTGTTCTAAGGTCAGTTTTCTTAAAACCAAACTAATTCTGCAGCCTGTAAACCCTCTCAGGAAGTAGCTACCCTTTATACTGCCCTGTGACACAATATACTCTAGTAAAGCTTCAAAGAACAGGAGGAGGAAGCTTGGGCAAAGATAACGTGGAACCTTTGTTAAACAGAGTGTTTCTGCATCCATCTTATTCCAGGCAAAAAGTCTGATAATCCACAGCACTATAGCTTTCATGTGCTGGGGCACAGTGCCAGTGATGCAACTGCTGCAGAAGGTGGGAACAAAGAGGGAAGATAAGGAGTTGTGCTGKAGGGGGAAAAGGAAGAGTGGAGAAAAAAAAAAAAAATCTTTTGCATTCATGGAATGATTGTGACACAATCATAATAATTCAGAAATAATTATATTTGTTATCAGTCAACATAATTTCCTGCAGTTCTACACACAACGTCATTTTCCTTTTCCAGCACTCAGGCTGAACAAACGGTTCTGTTCTTATTATTATTTTAGTTTGAAGCAGAGTTATGTTGGTTGAACTRATAGTATAAACACAAGGATATCACCTAGAAATGCTTGAAGATTGGTATTTTAGCCTATTGTTTCCTAATATGWTGCAACCATATTTTTTCATTCTCACTTTTTCCCCTTGTGTTTTGCTGAGAAATGCCGTGGTGCTGTGGTACTGTAAGGAGAAACACTGCAATATGATTAAAGTCTGACTTTAAATTATTATCCAGAGCCCATTGGAGTGCCTAAGAGAGACTATTTAATAGAAGAAAGAAAAATAACACAAAACCTTATCATGCTGTTTATTTTAATGCTGTAGGGTAGAGTTCTGTGTATGACATATTTAAAATGACTGATGGATTTTAGCTTACAGTTTAGGAGAGAGGATGCAGGCCCCTTGCTGGGSTGTGACTTTCTTCCACCAAGCAAATCTGTGACTCCCCAGAGGGCCTGGTATGTCCTTGGAGAGGAAGGTYATGTTATCTTCAGCTTTTCTTAGAGACTTGGATGGAGAAAGAGGCCAGCTTTAACCTGGGCCGTTCATTTCTCAAGACTTTTGCCACAGGATATGGAGCCTGTTCCTTCCTTCAGCAGGCACTCTTCAAATGAGACTTTTGAGTGCTACGAGTTCTCTCTGGCATATTTCTCTCTTGCTAGATATCACGAACTTACACTAAGAGAGGCTCACACAAACAAAGAGGAAACTTCACACCATTTATTCTGTTGCTGAAGTCTATAAAGCAGTACACCAAGCTAAAAGAGCTGGACAGGAGCATGCAGCTCATTAATATAACTGGATTAGAATTTGGTCCTTTATGCTTGCTATAGTTGCTTTCCARTCAGCTTTTATTGTTGCTGAAATATTTTGCATTGCAATATGAAATGATTAATATATAAACATGAGAGAAACAAAGATGGATGCTAGAGGATGTCGAGTGGGTTTACTGGAAACTGAGTACAGGAAAATGAGTGCTGGAAAACGCACATAAATAAGAAGAGGCTTATTTATAACAGCTAGAAAAAGAGGCAAACCAGTTCCACCTCTTTTGTTACTTCCCTCCCTAATATAGGACAGATAAGGAATTTACACATATGCATCTCCAATTTGGTTTTMCACATGCAGAAGAGAGAAGTACACAGCCTTGTTTGCTGAGACATTATGAAAATTAACAGTATGGATTACAAGAAGTGTGCTGTGAGGATCTTTGCTGGATATAGACTCGTACAACATCTTTTATTAGACATGTGAGAGCAGARGAGTAGCCTGCTGATTGCATTCACAGGTTTTATTAAATTAGGAGAATTGGAGTCTCAAGAGGCTAAAAAGTGGCAGAATCAGACTCAACTCAGCAAAAGTCATATGRGATAGGTTTTACCAAAAAAGCTAAATCTTTGATTTAATCAGTTTTAAAGAGGTTAAAGGCTTGTATGTTTTTAACGTATGACCTTTAAATTTATGGAACTTTGGACACTTGGCATCAATAGGAAACCATTCAACTACACTGTTGATTTGTAAGACTACAGTCTTTAAAAATTCTTCTATGAAGGCTTGGAGTAGTGTGTAAGAAGTTTCTGTTCCAGCCAGCTTCTTTCCCTTTAGTCTCATTTCAAAGTCACACTGATGAGAACAAAGGAAGTTTCTCAAGCAAGAAGTACTGAAAACAAGCTAATGAGAGAGCTTTCTATTAGTCAAATTGGCAGCTTCTTTACAGGGATGTAGCTGCTTCTATGAAACACACTCAATAATATCCACTGCTAGATATTATTTCTTTAGTAATTGTCACTACACAAATATAGGTACATAGAGCATAAGAAAAATCTAAGGATGTCTAAATATGCATAATTACAGATACATTTCAAAAGTTTATGTTTTTTGACTGGAGGAACTGTGGCACTACCTAAAATTTATGTACTAATTACAGGCTTTTAATATTTTATCAATCAATGGACATTCCACTTAGAAGCTGATTTACAGATAGTCTCAGCAGCCCTTAGCTCCAATTGAACACAGTAGGACCTGGAGATCTCCACAAATCAGAGACCTTCCTCCTCCAATTTGGAAACTGGTGAGTACCAAGTGACTGCTAATCCTGCTGAAGTCAGGCAGAAGAGGATGGATGGATGTAGTCTGTAACCAGCTAGTGATGGGTACACCACTATGGACCCAGCTGAGATAAATCCTTTGGGAGGACTGAAAAGGCATTAGGTATCCATATGAACAGGTACAACATTTAAAATTTTGCAGCCTTACTACCAAAGAGTTACAAGGGTAAATAAGCCTSATGTTTTAGAGTTGAAGTTGTTGATGTGTATCAGTATAGATTGYTGTCTCTCTTGTAATACAGTCAATAGTTGAACTAGGTCATCAGCGTTTTTGTGWTGATATCCCTGTGTTTATATGAAACCAATCCATGAAGAGCATGAAGCAGTGTTCACYCCCAGTGTGATGAGGCATGTTTCTGTGCATGCTGGATTGTTCTCTTTTCTGCATTGTTCTTGGAATATTTTTCTACCTAGAGGATGGAGAATGGGACGACCATACACAGAGGATGATGAATTGTGATGAATATGAATATTTTCCTGAACTGTTACTTTGCTCAGTACTACTCAAAATAAACTGTTAATAAGTAGTTAAAATTTACATAGCTTAATAAGCATCAAACAATATGTCTCTATATTTCTTTMTTTTCAAAATTTTTAAGGGTTTATATACCTCCCATGAGTGTCCATTTTTTGCATCTTATACCATATTATGGATTGCCCTGCAATCAGCTGATCCCCATAGCCATCACTGGCACTCACTGAGATTTTCTCCTCCACATGGACACAGGAACTTATGTACTGACTTATTATACCATACACTCAGACTGGATCAACAAGGCCCTCCTTTTCTCAGYTTAACAGCCCAATGCTTTTGCCTTTCTGTTGCATTTCAAGGATCCTGCAGAGGTGGCAGGTGGAGGGCAGCAGTTCTTACCAAGATGAATGGTTATTCCTTGAGGCACTGAAGGGACCCTCAGGCTTCAGGAGGAGCCTTTCCACTGTCACAAGGAAAAGGGGCTTTTATCACCTTTTTCAAGACAGGGAAAAGACTAGATGCTGCTTAAGAAATCCAYAGTGAAAGGGCCTTAGATGGCTTAGAAAAAACACAAGTCAGGTTCTTTTCAATAATGCTGAAACTCTTCTTGATGGATGCTGTATTTGGTATCATGCTGTGCTCATGTTAGCCATGTGCAGCAGCAGCRGGATCACAGGGAGGCAGGACCATAGACATAAGATAGGCTTTGTGTGGTGACATGGCCATAACACTCAGAAAGATTACAGCACCTATCTGTCTAATAGGCCATTTTTGTTTTATTTATAACCAGTATAGCTAATAGTCTGTGTGTTTACCTCTGAACTGTTTGCCTTTCTTCCAAAGCCAGTTGTGGGTTTCAGCTGGAGCCCAACATCAAAGCCTGAGAGGTGGAATAATCGCTTGAATGGGGATAGAAGAGCCTGCAGATAGAGGAGTGGATCTACAGAACTTTAAAGCAGTAATTCAGAATGAAATTCTCCTTTTGGCTCTGAATCCTTTGGAAAGATACGATACAGTTCCCTTGTAGTTTTGAGATAGATGCAGGAAAATGTCAAACTTGCTAAGTAAGAGGTTACAGACAGTTTACAGGTATAGCAGGAATGGCTAAGAGTCTAGAAATCCAAAGGGAGGCAACTGTGACTGGATTTTAGGAAAAAACTCAAGAATTCTAAGGCAATGATGTATGTGTTCTTAAATAAGAATTGAGAARCTCACTAAAGACTTGTCTTTGATATATGGATCTGTATTCTAACAATTGTTCCCTTTCAGTCTTGATAATTTAAGATTATTTTTAAATGTACCTTCCAGTAGCATGCAAATGATGTAGTATTGAATGCAATTGTATTATAAAACAAAGCAAGCACCATCTGAACTAAAATTAATGCACAGTATTAAATCGGGTACTTAATCACTCATTTTTGTTTGATTTACAGGAGCTATTGTATTCTTGTTACATATTACTGAAAAAATTCAACAATACACAACATGTCTCTGAATACCATGATATTTAGATGTGTTTTAGGAGGCAATTAGATCRTTGTGATTCTCAAAAACCCAATAGCACTATTAGACTCGCATATTTAAAACGCCCCCTTCTCCTCTTGAACTTAAATGCACCCATACTCTGCCCTATCAAGTAGTAAGTTGTGCATTACTGTTCCATGTAAAAGGCTTTTAAAAACACAAGTGAAATTAATTTCAGCTGGATACAACTGTTTAAAAAAAATTAAAGTACTTTTGACTGGAAGACTTTAGAAAATCTGTCTGTGAAGGGGGTTGAGACATTTTGTGTATGCTACTGYTCTATCTTCATTTGGAGATAAATTATCACATTATTCTCTTTGCTTTCCCACTTGCAAATTAAGTTGTCATTCAACAGCTCATAAAGAGCCAAGTTGCACAATCCATAAGAACAAATAATGCAGCTATTCTTTTTTCTTTTCTTAATGTTGTATTTTATATGTATGGTTTTGTGATTTTTTTTTCCCCTTTGGTCTTTGTATCTCACTTTATATTGGAAACACGCTTATAACTTTTTTATCCTAATAGCTGGACACCATTTAAATGATATTGATAATAAATACATTTTTCCACAAAAAAAAAAATTGAAAATATTTTCTAAGAGCATACTTAAAAAAACCCCCACATTTCTTTTGGCAAGAATGTTTTGACGTCTATTAGTTTTCTCAGAAGAATGTGAGTTCCAGAAGAAAAAAGAAATACAAAAATTACTTTTCCAAATTAATATACAAAGAGAGTATCCAAAGCCCTTTGATGTATTTTGTTTTTACGTCACTCAGCCCTGATATTTCATGTCCAAACAAAATGAATATTTTCAAAATAACAATACTAGACAAAAATGGAAAATTATTTTTAGTGATTTTTTTCCTATAAAACTTTGAGCTGGGAATTTGCATGAAAACTCACTAGCAGTCTCTAAGAAACTGTTCTGGATGTTTCTGCATTAACTAGTTGCATTTGACAGAAACCTCTCAAATTACACCRATTAAAGTTTTATCTGTGTAAGAAGTTCTTAGGAACATTCACATTTTCAGTGGMATTTATTTTTCATCAAGTAGATCTGAAGAAAGGTTCAACTCAAAGTACTTGAAAAGATCTTTCTCCTTCTGCTCTCTGCTTGAGCTAAATTTCACAAGACCAATTTGCTGGAAATCAGTGAATACAAGCAGAGCAGCGTCACAGTTCTGAATTTCACCTGAGTTAAACAAGGTTTGGAAACTGAGGTAGATATAAAGGAGKCTGTGGTCTTGCTTCCTCACTGCTCAATGAGTACAGGGTCTGTGAGGCTCACAGTGCTAACTTGGCATGAAATGAGAACAAAACATAGGCAAAAGTGATCCAAGTATTTCTGTTCTCAGCAACTGAGTGTATTTTAGGAAGAGTTTAAACAATTTTCATTTCATTGAGTGTGAATGGTAATAACCTCAAAATTTTGTCTAGATTACCTCCAATCTTATATCTACAGTGACAGGGGGAAAAGCAGCTGGGACTTCAGTAGCCTGCTATTATGCTGCTCATGAGCAATGAGTGCTGGGCTGTCTTCCTTAGCTCAGCAAATAGAGTCAAACGTGCCTGATCAACTGTTTCTGGAAAAGGTGCTGTTTTCTTCCATGGAGACACTAGACAGGACCTGAATTCTGACTTTCTGATTAATGCTTTATTTTTGTGCCTGCTAGTCTGGCTTTCCTACAGCCTACTGACTTGCATAGTGCCTGTCTCACAAGCACACACCTCTTCCTTCTCCCTTGGCTAATGTTTTTCACAGTCAAGCAATTGTGTAGGTGCTTTTCTAGTTTGGCCTTACCACAAATGCCTGATGGTGGAAATGCTGACCTTAGCAAAATTGTGTTTAAAAAAAAAAAAAAACAGTTGGAAGAAAGACACCAACCTGTTATCCTGTCTTGCACAAGGCTACATAGAGGCCCATGCTGCATACCTAATCAAGTGCTTTGAAATCCCTTTTTCATCACTGCAATAGCTGTTGGGAAATGATGCCTGATTAGAGCCAAAACTTTGTCTGTGGAGGCTAATAGAGTGAGGAAGTGAGGAGAGAAAAGCCACAGAGACTTGCTTTGGCCTCRCTGAGACATGGCCCTGGCAGCAGTGGTGGCATCCCTTAGGTGCCAGGAGGGCACAGGCTGGGTCTCTCCTGGGCTGCAGACACTCCTGGGCTGCTCCCTGGAACAGCATATTGAACTCCTCACTTCATACACATTGAAAAGACATGGTGGGATCTATAGCTTGTTTTGTTTTCCTTGGTGCTGCCTAGAGGTTTAAAGCCCTTATCTGTGGTCACAAAATAGCCCATGTGGCTGCATCATTTGTAATTTGTGTTCCTAAAGAAATGCAGGGTCAAATAGTTGTAATCCATTAACAGATCTTTGCATCTAGGAACAGCAGATGCTAAATAGATGAACACATCTCATTTTAGAGATCTAGGCTTACTCTTTAGGACTRTTTAGATTTGTATTAAAATTTGTGTTGAAAACGTACACTGTGTGGGTACCCTACACAYCAACACCAATATCCTCTTGCCATCAGGCAAATGGACCTTTTACAGAGTGAAGTCTGACCATAATTTATCTGGGCAAAGTAGCCTGAGTACCTACAGACCTCAGKGACTTCATACAATGGATCAGGAACTTCAACCATATCTAACAGATTGGAAAACTGAGAGGAGAGGAAGCAGTATATCTGTAATAGAGCTGATAAAGGGATTGACACCTCAGACAACCATTCGAGTGTCATATTCCCCATTTGTGTTCTCTGACTCTTGAGGAGGACTGTGTAACTAAATTCTTTGTCTGACTTAAAATAAATCAGTCTAGAGTATTRTTCATAACATTAATTATGTAGCCTTTTCTCCCGTGAAAAACCAGCAGTGGTGTCTTCTTTATTTATTTCACTATACAAAAATAAACTGTCAGAGAATGTCTGCTAGTGGACTACTTTGCAACARCAATAAGTGCTAAAACATACAAGTTTGCATACTTGTATGTAGAGAAAAAATAGAGAATTGTTCTGCAAAGTCTTGACTCTGACCTTATGTTTACTTGTATCAAAACTGTTCAAAAAAAGAAGTGGAAGAAGCCAGCCAAGTCCCCTCTAAAATTTTCAATGGCACCAGACCCACTGAGTGTAGATCCTGGTAAATTCCTATAAATAGAACWTGGAGGAGTTGTGGAAGATTTGCAGAACCCATAATTTTCCAGCTGAACCTGATCACTGGCAGCTGACTGGTGGCTGAGGAGCAAGTGGGATGACTCCCAGCTGTCCAAGGGAGATCTACAAGCAACTTGCAAGGTACTTCAATTCTTGGAAATTGCCTATCTTTCAAAAGCTTTTTGTAGTATCAAAATAAATGTCAGGGAATACATATGTGACAACATTCTCCTGTTTATCAAGTGAAACCTCTAAAGAATCTCTTGAGCCTCTGTTTGCCAAGTGCACAAATCATCAGCCTGTTCTTGGACATGCTTACCAGTATCAGTGGCTATTACTTGTACTAGAAAGAATCTGAAGGGGCAGGACCCATGAATTATTGTTTTTACTGCAACCCCTAGGGGCACTACATGGGAATTAGAATACAAGGCATTGRACAAGGCACTTAAGCATGAAGCAAAGAAGTTCTGGAAATCTGCAGTTTGAAGAAGACAGCAGTAAGTGTGAACCAAGGAAACAGAGAAGAGGCATTAAAAGAGTGTAAAAGTGGTCAGAGGTTTAATACCACCAATATTTCATGAAGGAATACTATTAAAAACAGTGTCTTAGGGATGATATACATATTGGTTGAAAGCTTATGTGCAGGGCAAAATATATATGTGCTGATAATTTCTCAGTGGTTTAGGTGTGGAGGTTGGGTTTCCATGTGCTGGGACATCACAGATGCCTACAAATTGTGTCTTACATCTAAGTTGTTCATAATGTGATTGCAAACAGCGAATGTATTGTTTCAACATGGTTAATGTTTATGAGCTGCATTTCAGTTTATAGGTACACACAGATTGCCTGGAAAAGTACCAGGCCATTCCATTTTTAAGCAATGATGAAGAAAGATGGAAGTTTACATATTCCCTTACAGTGTAAAATCACAGGGGGGAACAAAATAAGTCCAAGAAGACTACAGTTGTTTGGGTCTTAAGTTTCTATGAATTACCTCATASCCTTCTGCTGAGATTATCTGAGATTCCAAATAGGGTTATTTTCAAMCAAGAAAGGAACCCATGAGAAATCAAGACTGCAATGCTATAGATTCTCAGCATAGACTTGCAAAAAACCTTTATCAAAAGCTTTCCTTTGGCTATCACCAGAACCTCTAACAAAGTCCAGCTGGTTTCTGTACTGCTTTTGGCTCCATGACCCATGTGTGCACTCTGGGGAGAGGGGGCTCATGCAGGGCAAATGGATTTAATGCTGCTTCAAGCCACATTAACTGTACTCAACATTTACAGCATATGGTTCCCAGGTTTCCCGGTGGAAAATATCATTCAGACCTGCTGCTCATTAGTTCTTTGTACACCCWCTACTATGCTTCCTCTTTCACTATGACCTACAAACCATCTGAAGGCTTTGGAGGAGAGGGTTGTGCAAAGGGGAGAGGTAACRTTAAATATTGCTTTCTTGGCTTAATTTCCCCCCCACTTCATTAGGAGATATGTAAACCAGACACATTCCAGAAAAATGGACACACTAATCGTAAAAATATCAAACAATAAATACTCTTTGTGGTGTACAGTAGAAAATAGGAAAGAATACGATTAAAACTTATTTATAGACAAAGGTTTTTGTATAACTTTACTTGTAATTTTCCTTCTATCTCTGCAAACTTCTTTGCAAGAAATTATTTACAGAAATACGCAGGTAAGCAGCAGTGCATCAGTAGAACAGGCATGCACAGTTTACTAGAGCTATGTGTWTATAGAAGAGAACAGTCACTGAATGGCCCTTTCACTTAAGCCTCCASATCCCCTCAACTTCCCCAGCACAGGGATGTGTGGTATTCTGTGCACAGCTCTCTCTGAACAGTGAGAGCTGCATCACTTCAGCTGCCAGCCAGACTACACGTTTTTACCTGCTCAGCTGTAGGAGTTAAGAKCTTGGCTTGCTGGGGATTGCACAGAAAGGAAGTGTGCTGAGGAAAGAGCAGGACATCCCTGCTAAAAGCTGTGTATCTAATTTCTCATGCAGGGTTGTTTTCACTCATTTTCCTGTTCTTCAGCACTTAATGATTTTTCTGTCATCAATGGAGGTTTAATTGAGGGGGATTAGGGGTGGATTAAAGGATCTCATCAGAGCTCAAACTCCCTGCATCCACTTCCTGTTGAGTCCTCTCAACAGAAGAGCTATTGACATTAGAAAAATGAAAAATACTTAAGACAGTGACACAATGAGGCAGAACTCAATTGAACTATAACCAAGGAGTTACAAGTGTAAAGGCAAGCATATAATAAAATCTTGGAGATCAGAGAAGGACACGGTTTACTTTGTTTTACCCACTTCTGGATTTCTGCTGGCTATATACAAGAGGGGCTGAAACTTCAGCAGACACAAAGGCATCATCTTGATTCCTTCCTCAAATGCTTATGGATTTTTAAATGAAAGACACTTTCCAGCATGTAGTTGAATCAATATTAAAAATGCAAAATTCACCATACAAAACCCCAATGAAATTACATTTCATTCTATATTTACATTGGATTTAGAATCAAAACTRCATTAGGAACACAAAACCTCTTTCTCTTCTTTTATACTAGGGAGAAGTAGGATATCAAGGTTATGCATTTATTTGGGTTAGTTCTCTTTTTACTTTTTTCTTGAAAATACTRTATCTTATCTAGCCAGGAGAAAAGGGACAGGGAATAGAGTCTCTGAAAATAAATCTATTGAGCACTTAGCCAGACATGGCAGAAAATCCTGACCCAGCAAAGAAAATACTCCTAGTGATTTCAGTGGGCACGGTTTCATATATTGCTTCCCAAAGAGCAAAAGCTTAGTTCTGCTCTCCATGTTTCGCTTTAATCAGCAGGAGTTACACATGCAAATCCACAGCAAGACTGTAGCTAGAACATTTAAGCCTAATTATACAGCTCTGGGAACAATGACTGAATCTCATCACAATTTTTTATCTTTTAGACACTAAGAACTCTTTTCAGTTACAAAAATTTCGTCTCAGATATGCCCAGCAGGTCTCAGCTGTGATATGCTACTGACATCAATGGGATAGATGTGTACAGCACTTGGATACACAAATGCAAGTCAAAATTTACCATGAGGTTCTGTGAGGATAATACTAGTGATGTTTTCCATATCTGTACTTGAAAGAAGCAGTGACAGTTCAATCTCTTGGAGTATGTTTTAGATACAATTCTAGTTATGACTCAGTTAAGACCTTCAAAGTTACACTCCAAAGGGSTCCAGAAGACTCTAAGCTAAAAATATTTTTAGAATGGAAACTCTTGCAAAATRTGCTACCTGTAAACCTTATGCTAAGCATGACTTGGTGGGACCATCTCCACTCCTCTGGGTTGTCCCTGCTCCTGGTAGCTTGCCTAACTAAAGCTGTGTCAGTATGAATGTATCAGTGTTTTGGTGAGGCTTTTTTTGGTGTGTTTCATGTTATAATTTATTTATTATTTATTTAAACAGATGAAAGTCTGAGAAGTTACTGTTTGCTTTTGTAGAATAGTTTTTACTCCATATACTATCATGCCATTGTATGTTTGCTACTGAACATAGGYAGTAGTGTGAGTCTGGCTGTTGAATGCCTGTAACTCCAGGCACATTTCTGCAGTGAAAGTCTGTGATTTGTTGACATCTTCTAGCCTGGGTAGCTCCATATCCATAGCAGCATTCAGCCCTATTGGGTTACCAGGTGTCTGCAAATTTCAGAGAGGTTTCTGAGAGACTCACTGTATTTTCACTGCACAGCTGCTTTATGCATATGCMATAAAATAAATCCAACCAGTCCCCAAATGGTCAAAGTTATCCTATAGTGGCACATGACTACCTTCACTGCAGGTATGAAGGTGTTTCTCTKCAGTAAATGCCAGACAAAAATTGATAGACCTATACTTAAGAACTGAATTTCAGACAGATACTTAGGGTCTGCAAAATAATTCTGTAACAATTCAAACTCATTGCTACAAGTTCACATAAAARAACTTGTCAGAAAAAACACAGGGTTCCAGGCCCCCACCTGGAATGTTGAGGAGCTCAGCTGCAAGGAGACTGGAAATTGCTGTTGRAGGACAGGAGCCAATAGAAATGAGATGAAGCACTGGTAGAAATTGGGTTAAAATACAGCTAGGAAAGGAAAACTCAAATTTACAGGAGCTTTCTCAACTTTCCACAACCGTAAAGAGTGCAAGTTTACTCTGGATGGTTGTTCTCAGCATTCAGAAARAAATATTAATGGAGAATATAGCTGCTAAAAACATAATCTCACATGCTACTCTATATTTGCTAACCATAGCTTATCACAGGTACTTGACTATAATGCATTTCTTTGTAATTTATATTTGGGTTTTTTTTTTTTTTGAAAATACCTGATTTTAAACACTCGACTTTGAGTCCAGGATGTTTAAAACCAAATAGCATTGTGTAAATTATGTTAAATTGTGAAAATTATGATTAGAATAATTCAGACACCCATTATATGCTGCTGAACTTCAAGTATAATTGTGTCTGTCTCACATTGATACTAAAAATAGGAATATTGTAAATGAAGTGGAAGAAAAATTATGGCACAGAATCCCATGACTTATAGCCTTCAGAGCATCAGTCTGGTGGTCAGACATAACCTAACATGGCCAATAGATTCTCCTGAAGTGCTCCTTGCCATTACAGGGCAATTACTGAAAACAGGCAGAAGAAAGAAAAGCACTGTTGTTAAATCCCAGCCAGCAGCCAAATCCCACTCTCTCAGTCCCTCTACAATAGGATGAGGGAAAGAATTGGAAAAGTAAAAGCTGGAGAATGGGTTGAGATAAAGACAGTTTAACAGGTAAAGCAAAAGCTGCCCACACAAGGAAAGCAAAATGAAGTCATTCACTGCTTCCCATGGGCAGGCAGGGCTTCAGCCATCTCCAGGACAGCAGGGCCCTGACACATGGAACAGTGACTTGGGAAGAGAAATGTCATSACTTGAAACATTTCCCCTTTCTTCCTTCTTCCCCCAGCCATAAATGCTGAGCATGATGCATGATATGGAATATCCCTCGGGTCAGTTGGGGTCAGCTGTGTTGACTGTGTCCCCTCTCAAACTCCGTGTGCACCCACAGCTTCCTCACTGGTGGTGGGGGTGGTGAGGGTCAGAAAAGGCCTTAATTCAGTAACAAAAACACCTCTGTACTATAAACACTGTTTTCAGCCCAAATCCAAAACATATCCTCATACCAGCTACTATGAGAAAAAACACCTATCCCAGTCAAAACCAGCACAAGCATCTTCCACAAAAGTAGACAAATAAAAAACTAAAACTCATTGGAGTTTTTGGAGCTCTTTAAAACAAAGATGATCAACTCTTAGAGTGATTGAAAATTGTTAGTGTCTGTGCTACCAGTCTTTTCCTTTGAAACATTGAGCTGTATGGCTGACCAGTTCTTTTAGATGCTGGGAAGCAGCACTTATCTGGTTGAACCAGCAACTGCTGATGAGAAATAAGACAAACATGTTTACACAGATCTCATCTTCCCCTTCATATGGCTTTTCCTTTAACATTTTCAATTTACTAGTTGTATTGAAGTTTCATAGTTACAAATTCAGTCTTGTGCTTTTCATTTATACAGCTGACATATACTAAATTTACATTTATGTTTCAGGCAGTAAGAAGACATCACAGAAAAGAGCTCCTTGATTAATTTAATCTGCTTTTGGTTACATTTATTTTCTTGTTTGTGACCATTGTTCATACTTTCTGGAAACTGGTTTTCTCAAGTTAACACTACAATTGATTCCTGCTGTGGGGTAGCTATTTCAAAAATCCTGGGAATTTCCTTTTTTTTGTTTTTGTTTTTTTGCTAGCTCAGTGAAAATGCCTTTAGTTCATTGACAAGTAAGAGTTCAAGTTAAGCCTGTAAAGCTACCACTGTGAGCAGAAGGAAATTGCCTTCATCTATTTCTCTGAGATACAGAACTGCATGATTTAAAAGTGTGATAGAACATTTATAGGTGAATCTGACCACTGCAAGAGTAGAATAACAAGTCAGATGAAGTAGAAGAGCAGTTTTCATATCCTCAGGTAAATGCCATATTTTCATAACATTTCATAGTTTGCACAACTTGTTGAAATGCTGCAAGAGACTGAAAGGCACAGTCAGAACTTTGAATAAATTAGATGATATGATTTAGATGTGTTGCAGGAAACCATCAGAATCTGTATATAGAGAGGCTTTGCGGATCAAGGCTTTGAAATAAGCTGGATTTGTAATAACAAGGTTTTATAAAGCAYACAGTCTAGAGGAATGTACAGCTAAAATATTTCAAGGCTGAAGTTTTCCATAATAACAGAAAAGAAACATTTCCTCTTTTGAATCATATTTAATTCTGTGTCCAAAGMTTTGAGATTGACCAAAACTCTCCAGAGACACAGGGAATTTGACACAATGATGGAAGTCTCAGACTTCCAATAAAGCTCACTTTTCTTGGAGGAACTACAGGGCATATGCCACCTTGGTAGGCACATTATTGAACTTTTGGCACAGAGCTSGGGACCATGCTGTTTGTGCTTTCCGTGAATAAAAAGATCTCTGTATTCAGATCCAGTGAGACAACCAGATCTTGGCATGTATTCCTTGTTGTTCCCTCATAAGAGGAATACCAGAAAATCAGGTCAACCTACTTAGTCTAGTATCACCTTTTGTTTGGAYAACTTCAGCTGGGGAAATACAATAGGGAAGGTGCAATGTATGAGACAAAGTCATGGCCTGAATGCACATTTTTACTAACATTGAAAAGCTCCCAGGGAATTCATTGGAATCTATGTTAATCTAAAGCAGAAAGAGTTACTATAGTTACTAGTACAATAGTTACTAAATATAATTCTCACTATATAAAGTGCACATTCTGGGATCATATAAGTTGAGAAGATAAAAGATCTTTAATTATGTTTGCCTAGGTAATAAATGATTGGCTCCCTTTTAAATTGTTCCACTGTAGACAGAATATGTGCATAACACTTTAAATGTTTTCAACAATTCAGCATCAGCCAGGAGTATTAGAGTGCTTGTTCCTTCTTCTTTTATTTAAAGGTTGGCAGTAATTTTTCATGTCAAGGTCGTGATTGATGTGGGTTAACTTTCRCTAAAAGTCTTTTGGAACATTTTGAGTAATGTTAAAAAATTATGGCATGCAATACATCAAAATATTTTTCTAGACTTCCTGCATAAGTGAACAAACACAAGGGAAATGTGGAAGGCATTTATGATATTTTGTAAGCAAGTTTCAAACTGCATGTTGCAGATTTATATGCTTCATAGCTTATGCTGTGATGCATGTTGCATTTTATTAAAATACACTATGGGTGGGGAATAGATGGTGATGTACTACGTTTGTGTCTTTGCTCATGTCAATTTGAAATGGAGATCAATTCACAAAGAAATGTATCCAAGCATGGATTATGTAACCTGTCCATCAAGTGTCAGTTTCCTGGGGAAATACTAATAGCAAGTCCTCAATCTTAGGCCAAGTGTCAAGGCTGTAACGTCCAGCTCTGCAAGTATGGAACATGAGATTACAAAAAATGCCATTGACAGGCAAATGTTAAAGCTGCTGATCTTCAGCAGTCAAGAACTCAATAGCACAGAAAATCCCTCCAAGGCATAATTCCCAAAGATAAGTAAAGTAAAACAAGATGAGGAACAGGTGAAGCAGCAATGTATTTTCCTAAAAGAAAAAGAAAGAGGGATGTCTCCTGTTGCTCCATAATGTAGGTTTAAAAAAAAAAAAAGTAGGTCACTAGCAGAGGCACATTTTGGAGCTCTCCTTTTTAGACAGTCAGTGCCTTCTCCCTCACCCTCAATAGCAGACCTTTACAAGAACCTAAGGAATGGAAGACACCAACCTTTTATCATTATGTTTAGGTGTCTCAGTGAGGTATTCATGAGGGACTACTAGAATCCCTGCAGTCAGTCCGTCCAGAGGTGTCTGTCTTTCTATTTTGGACATACCAAGTCCCTAAGCAAAATGCTGAGATTAGAGACTTGTGGATGCATCTTGTACTGCATTCACAAAGACAATAGGCTCTTGCTTTGAGTGAAGTAAGATTCTTAGAAGCCTATAAATGGCTGAGGAAAAGATTCAGAGATGGTGTAAAACTATCAGTGTCAGGAAGTGTTAAAATTTTACATTAACACATCTTTATTGCTTCACATTTTTCTTTCCACTTCAAACTCATGTTCGATACTCTCTGAGCATGAGGGATAAACTGTTCTCTGACAGATGAAAGATGATGATTTTCTAAGACATTTGCATTAGGCAACTAGTTCAAATTAGAAATTGTATGCTTTCATACCATTAAACTTAGGTGAGATGAGTCTTACATCTGATGTATATAGATAAATACTGGTAGTTAAAAAGACTTAAAGTATTTTCAAGTTCCAGGTGGGAGGTAGCCTTGAGAAGTCTTGGGAAGACATGCTTCAGTATTTCGACATGTTCAAAATTACCTAAGTGAAATTACCTAAGTGAACTATGTCTTGGAAAACTGAATAACATTGGGAAGGTGACACAAAATGACTGAGAGTGTTTAAAATGCTGGAGTCAATATTATAYGTACCATACTCTGCTGAGGTGCTCAGTGAAAGAGCTGCACAATTAGCTGGCAGCAAGTACTCCCTGCTTTGCAAAAACTGTATGATAGCACCTMCCATAACTGCCAAAGTTCAGACTCTGCTATTTCGGTACAAGTTTTACTTTTCCAAATATTCCTAATGTATTTTCATTGCTGTCTTGAAATTAACCAAACAGACAATGCCTAATAAGGCTTTAAGATACTTAAGTATATAGTATCCAACAACAACCAGAAAGGTTTTTTGTATTTCCAAGTCTTAAGTGGCCACAGAAAAACACATAACCTTTCAACAAAGATTTTAATTGTTTCTAAACTGAAAGAATACAGTCCTCAAAATTTATGAAGCTTTTGTTCTACCAAGATATAGTTATATATAGATCTTGGGAAACTGCATTATTTAGCTTGTTGTAAAAAAGTATGAATAATAAAATATGCACTTCTGTTACTTTTCCAGCAATCACATTGTTTTCTCTATTCCTACTTTTCTTAGCAATAAAAGAAGGTTTCAAGAGTTTTGTTCTAAGAATCCAAGCTAGAAATTATTTTTATGATCTGCTCCATTTGCATGCTGTCTCACATCTGACAGTCCACTATGAGCAATTGAGAGACTTCTTCTGCATAAATTGCAGTAAGCCTTATGGCAATTATTGCTATCTTTACTGATCCATGCAAAACCATTTCTTCTCTCATTCCAGAAAGTGCAAAGACTCTTCTTTTTAGGGAGTTGTTGACCATATTACAGTTTTCAGCAATATAGCTGTGCAAGTAGAAGTTAACCAGGCCCCTGAGAGGCCTGGTTAATTAGAACTTTTGCTGCATGGCAGAAGTGAATGAATTGTGGGCAGGACTGTACATGTAGATTTTTACCCAGAAAGTGCAATTTTACTTCCTATTAATTACATGAAAAAAATAAGGTTATCTGTTATATGTGTTAAGTTGCTGCAAGGTCAGGCCATTAAAATAATGAATCATTTTAATGATGTTAATACAAAAATGAAGTAAACAAATAAGATGAGAGACAAATGGTAGGTATGATTTAGTTAGAAACAAAGATGTGAATTGACTGAAGTATAAAGGCATATATATTTAAAAGACAGTCTTTTTGCTTGCTTTCTCAAGATGTCATCTTTTGCTCCTGTTATTTATCTTGTCCTGCCATGTTGAAGGTTTTGTGATACCAGCCTGTAAGAGGTTTAGCTGGCTTCTGTTGGTTTAGGAAAGAAAAGCTAGCTTACGTCTTGTTTGACTTCTGCTGTGCACATCTACAAAAAGGGAGGAATAATGGTTTTCTGACAGTGTCTTCAGAGGCATGAAATGAATAAAGGAGCAGGTTGCCCTATCTTTATGTTTAGCTAGCAGGTTGCATCTTGATTTGTTGAAGGAATGTTGTCTGTCATGGCTGAAAGCCATGTACAGAGCTCTAATTCAGTCAATTAAAACCACATAAATAATGTTTACATGCTGCTTAAAACCATGCTCCCTGACTGCTTTGTATGCTCTGCACCAGATACAGTTCTGGAAATGTGTCTCAAAACTGTCTTCTTCCACTTCTAGAGCATCTGATAACACATTGCAATTTCTGCAAACAYATCTTTCAGTGTCTTCTGGTTTTAAACGTACAGCATAACTGCTGCTACATAAACTCACTTGTAAAGCCCTGCCTCTCCCACAAATGCCTCYGTTTCTCAGAACAAATCATTGTCACACTGTAGCTAAGGCTCTTCAAGGATGGCCCACTGTCCAAAACCATGAGACATATAAACCTGTGACCTTATGAATGAACAGGTAAGAGGTGGCTATGACTTTCTAGCTTGCTCCTCTGCTAACAGACCTCTTCTWAAATGGGGAAGCAATTGCAGGAATTGTGAGCTCAGGGCAGGACTTTGTAATTTTGCTTGTTTAATTCTTCAGGACAGTTAGGAAAGGGAATTGTCATTTTTAGGGTTTTGATTTATACTGTCAAAAATCCATAGCATTTTTGAGAATGAATTATTGCAGTGAAAGTAAGCAACATCTGCAAAATGTAATTAATTAAGGGGTATCTCAAAATACGTAAGATAATAACCACAGGACATCAATTATGATGGTGAGGAATGCTTGCTTAAAGGAAGAGATGGATCACCCTAATTTGTCTTGTTTGTYGGCTAGAAGTGATGAGAATTTATGCTTGTCATTCACCAAGGATTAATGTAGTTAGCCTTGAAACCTTGACCACTTTGTTCTGAATGCTTGCTTTCAGATTTCTGGCTCACTTAAATTATGAATGAAAAAAAAGCATTTATAATGAGTCTTCTGGCCATTGTTTTTGATSCTTTTCAATGCCTCTATAAAACTAGAAAAGAAGGGACACTCACATTCTGTGAACAAGCAATGTTATGATTTTATTCATGTGGCAGTAATGTGTGAAGTGGTACAGTAAGTACCCAGTGAGTATATCAGGTGTCTGTGCAGTCAGGAATTGATTTCATCACTTCTGGAGGTATTTAAAAGACATGTAGTTTGGCACTTATGAACACAATTTAGTTATGGGCTTGGCAGTGCTGAGTTGGACTCCATGGTCTTAGRGGTCTTTTCCAAACTAATCAATCTKTGGTTCTAAYSTACTTCTACTTCATAAATGTGTTTACMTGTTTGTGTCCTGTTGAATTCAAAGGATTATGAACACTTTTTTATGTGTAAGCATGTGCCTGCTTGATCTGGAAGTACAAGAGATGAATGTAGCCCAGCTGTAAATTTCTTTTCTTTGACCTGCATTTTTGATATCCTRCTTGAAAATAATATGGCCTGACTTTCAAGGATTTTGAAATTGAGCAAATCCTGGTCAGAATAGTTCTTTATAGCCGCAAAGGATGTTCTGTTTTCCAGCTTTACCAGTGGGACCCTACACACCTTTGCCAGTGAGGCATAGGGGGAATTGGTTGTGTACCATCTATCATAAACTCTGGGATACACAGATAAAAGGAACTTCATAAGAATAATGACTTTTTATTGATGACTGCTCTGAGCTGAAATTAATGCATCTTCTGTCTGCAAAGATGAAGCAATTTAAAAAAAGAGAATAGGACATATTTGGTGAGTAGCAGATCTGTTTAATACAGAAAATTTTATGAAAACACACGGCTAAGAGATGTGAAAGATGACTTCTTGACACCCATCTACTTTATTTAAAAGRTGTTTAAACAATTTTGAAAAGTATTTCTCAGTGATTTTTAGAAATATTTATAAAGGGTAGAAAAAATGTTTAGTAAAATGTAGGAAGATACAAATAAGTGTAACAGAGTGAAGTTATGCAGAGAAAAAAAAGTAATCTAGACAAGCAGAACAAGTTTGTTTGTGATAAAATACACTAAATTGTTATAAATTTTCCAAAGGAACATAATAAAAGCCCCATTATTGACTGTGCAGAAGAAGAATCTGTAAGTAATGTGTCCCTGGCAAAGTCTAATTTAGCTGATAAAATGCTTTTTAAAGCCCATTTTGAATTTTTTTTGAATGAAGAAAATATTAGTGAAACCTCTGATTTGTCTGRGTTATCTCTGCACAAAAATGAAGAGAATGTTAAGAAATGAAGAACTAAGTATTGCATGCCTTTTTTTTGAAACTAATCTATACTGTTCAGTTTGGAGCACCATATCTGTGCTCCAAAGAAATATTTACAGCACTGCAAATCTTCCAGGGTATTGTTCCAGCATATTCAAGTGATTTGGCTTCTAACAGGTCAAAGCCATTGTATCACAGTGGAGGGTTAGATCTAACACAGGTCTTAAAATATTTGTATTAATGAGGAACGTACAAACTCTTTTATCAGTAAATAACTTGAAAGATCCAGAAATAAATAGGATAAATAACTAAAGAACAGTTAACAGTTAATGTGAGCAATCTTCTGATCCTCTTGGAATTGGACAGCTTTGGGAATCAAAGATCAGGACTAAACTAGGGCATATTTCCATCCAAAGCACTGAATAGTCTTCAAACCACGCCTAATTTGTTTTATGTGTTTGCTTTGCTGGGGAATGCAGCCAAGGCCTTCAACCTCTCTGGCATCAATTAAAAGTTTTAAATAAATAATTGGCAACTTAGTCTGCACACACTAAACAAGAGTCTACCTCTGCCTCCAAGAGCACARGGAACATGGCTTTTATGTAATTCCCAGTGCATGCAGCTCTTCATGGGCTGTTTTCCCTCTTCTGATTTGAAAAGACTAAAGAGCACAGAGGCAGCATATGGTCAGAAAATGCTGGTGCTAAAAGTCCTCACAGTGCCCMAAAGACCCGGTAAAGTACTTTAGAACATCAATTGTGTTATACATCATCACAGGAAACACTTAACTAATCTTGGGAAGCGTATTTTAAAAAGCCACAAGGTCCAAAGTACATATAGTTTTCAAATGCACCAATATCACAAGTATATCATTATTATTCTGATGTCAGCATCAGAGTTTATTGACAGCTAAATGGACTCAAAACAGGGTTTTTTCCCCCAGTGGTTAGGGAAATGTTTAGCAGCTGTAAGTGCATTTACTAGCCAGAAACTAATTCATATTCTAAAATGAATTTTTAAAAAATCCACTTAAAAATATAACATGAAGTAAAACTTGTACTCACATGTGCAAAGGACCCCTATATTTTCAATAATATCCTAAGTTCCAACAAGGTCTAACCAAACTCCTAGTACAAGATCAAAAAAGCAAATGGATTGTTTTTAGCAATAAAACAGAGTGACAAAATCTAGAGCTCATCCAGAATATAACTATGCGTACAGTTATATACAGCATGTACCTAACAGATTATTAATGAGATCCTGTAATTTGTCTTGAATCTTCTTCAAAAGTTCATCTCAACTCTGCATGCAGCTGTAACAATTTTATTAAACTGAAAGTATTTTARTTCTACCTTCAGCTAGCAGTAGAAATGCCAGCTCAATCAGCAGCACTTGCCTGTATGTGATATGTGGGATGCTATCATGTGCAATATGATATGTGATGTGCAGTACTTGGGAAAACACATAATGGGTGACTATACTTCAGCTGAGTTTTCATGCACTGTAAACTGCTCTGCTCAGTGCAGAGGGTGAGACCTGGCAGAGATTGGCAATTGCCATGGCTGTCGGTGGGGAGATGTCCCAAGTCAGCACATCCATCACACAGACGACCKCAGCACATTCATGGAAGACCCCAGGACAGAGAGACTCCCCCWGCTCCCAAGGAGAGCAGAAGGTTGCTCTGACTTCTCTTCAAAGGGCTTTTAATTAAAATTTTACTGAATTAGGGGAAGTTATCCTCCACTTTAGTTTTTAAAAACAACTTATGCCCTGTTACATGACCATTTGGCTTCTCTTTTTAACTGTTGGAGAAGGCTGGCATGTCTGATGTCAAGTCCACTTTACTCTGTAAATGCATGAAACTGTACCTCTTTTTCAGACACCAGAAGCTGACAGAAAACACTCTTTGTATTCACAGTATCAACTAGTGCAACCTGGACATCTTCCACTGTCAACAAGAATGAACTTCACAGCACATTGTTTGGTACAATCTCAGTGAAAATATCTAATTACGATGTAGTAATTTACTGAAATGCAGTGTTGCAGACATTTAAACAAATGATTTCTCATTTTGTTGMAGCACCTGGCTGTTTATATTTGGTGATCTCCTACAAGTGGTATTTCAGTTACTGGTTATTTAATGCCAAAGCTGATGGAAGTGTCCTATTTTTGTTCTCATATGTGCATACAAGTTCTCCASTGGTCTGGGAGGTCTAAGGAAAGCTTGCTTGGATCTTTGTGGAGAAGAATGCAATTTTCTGACACAATGTAAAAGATATGATGCTATTTCCCCTCCTTTCCATTCCCATTATCTCTGTCCCTGTGCACAGTGGAGATGATAACCCATAGCAGTATATAAAAGCTGAAGTAATGTARGAAGTTTCTCTCTCTCACACATAGTATTCAGTTCAGCGTAGGAAGTTCAGGATGGAAAACCCAAGCTATTCAAAATATGAGAGACAACTCCTATGTGTTATGAAATAGACAGAATAAAAGGTACCCATRTGTGAAATCATAAGTACATACTGACACATTTTAAATTATATAAAAACATAAACATGCATGTGCATTTAATTTTTAATGCCTAATTTAATTACAGTTAATATTTTTGTTTATTCTTTTAAATATGTATGTGTGTATAGGAGAGCCTTGATATTTTTCTTTTAGTTTTTCAGCCTTTAGGCCACAACTATCTACCACTATACTATGTAAGACTTGTAGACCTAAAAATATATTGAAATGAATGATCAAATGATGAAATGGTTCACCATTTGCTAATGCTCTGTTGTCTAGGAATAATGGAGGAGTCTGCTATCTGGAAGCAACTAGCTGTCTCTAAATTTTCGAGCTTCATAGAGTTTGAGGTGTTCTTTTCTCCTATGTACAAAAAAAGACAAATCAAATAGGAAAAGTTGTAAAGCAATATGCAAAACTCAAAAAATACCCACTTTGTGACTGTGATTTGTTCAGTGATGTCCTGTAGTATGTTAGCATGGAAAAATAGTCCTTTCCCAGAGAGAAAAATCCATTAATATTTGTGAARTGCTTAGATATTGTGATAAAAGGGATCCTGTTAGTACTTAGACAGATGTATCTGCAACATCTGGCAGTAGATTTCACAGCCCAGTCAGAGGTCTGGCCTTGATGACTCTGTTTAATTATCTCTTGGCTRAGGAATGCATGTCTTTCTCTCTTATCTCTCATAATCCTACCGAGATCCCGTCTGGGAAAAATATTGGGTAAGTGAAAACTTAGCCCAGGGAGTTGATGAGATGAGGTRAATCTCAAGCTGCCATGTGCATGAATACTCAAAGTTTTAGCACATTTTTACAGGCTTTGGCAGAAGGACATCATTAATGTTCCAGAAGTTCTCCTGATCTTTCTTTATTGCTCTTTGGTCAGTGTCCCTGTAGTTTTCCAGTGTAGCATTTTTTATTACTGGAAGGAAAAGWATACCTCTTGCTGGTAAGACTTTTTTCTTTTTCTTAATGAGTTTCAAAATAAAGTGGAATGYGGCTGTATAGGCAGTCTTAAATTTGGGCATGGAAGTAGTACAACAGTCAGTCCTAGTGGGTGTTCAGCTCTCTCGAGCATCAACTTTTTCATATTTATAGAAGTTCTGCTGTACTAAGAGAGCATTTGTTTCTATGAACTGTAGGTAGAATATTAGAACACTGAGGTAAATCTATGATGGAGTAACATTTAGATGCTGACACATGAGAGTCCTGAAGAAAGTTATTTGCCACAACTGATTTCTTTGTAATTTCTACTGGTTTTGTAATTCTGTCTTGAATGTTTCAAATATCTCACAAGAAACTCTCACTAACCTAACCTGGGCATTTATTTCCACTGAGAAGCATTGGAACTATAGAAAGATATTTCACACAACAATATTATACCAGATAGAACACATTTTYAAACCAAAAAGGAAGTAAATTTTGGCCCTTAACCTACATATTGGATTTAAGCAATGTTTTATGGAAAGACTTTTCTAGTATGGGTATGTTTTTCCTCAGTCATCCTCTTTGTGATTTCCTGCAGTTTCCTTTGAGCACCTGGCATTGTTTCTAGCCATGCAAAATTTTGAAGGAAAAAATATTTTCTTGAATTTTTGTTTAAAACCAAGAACACTGAAATTGGTCACWACTTTTTGCAAATGGCACTTTGCATTTTCAGGGCAAATGGTCTTATCCCAAGTGAGTGGCTTGACCAAGGATATTAGTTTGATGCATTTTTTGTAATAAAATATTGGTAGTTTAAAAATAAYGATAATGTTTGCTTAAATGTATTGTTTGTGTGCAGAATTTACGCACAGAAATTYAAAAAGTTAGAGAAAATCATCTTGTAAAATATATTGTCTTTCAAAGAAGTGGCCTAAAATTGCATAGCTGGAGAAAAGACAATGTGCTTTTGGCTAAATGAAACAAAATGGAATCAGAGTAATAATTATTCCCTAAACGCAGTGGGTTTCTTTAAAGGAAAATAGAGTCTCATCTATTCCTCTGTAATGACTTGACCATTCCTTGCTACTGAAGACCAAATTTCTTAAATACTAAGTTTGCAAAACATTAATCTTACAATGACTGAGATCTTGATGTGATTGAATCCAAATTCTGTAGATGTCTGAGACCAACCACAGACTGGACCCTTGCTGTTTAGAGCTCTTTCCTGGTTTTCTATGCAGCATTAGCAGAGGTTTGCCCCACAAGTAAAGCTTATTGAGAGTTCAGTAAGGAGTGGACTGCTACATTCCTCTCTGGCATGACTCAAATCTCTTGTCATTTTGCATTTTTTTACACCTGCCAGCACTTTTAAAATGTGCAGTGTCATCAGAAGCTGGTGAATGTCTAATTCAGGAGATAAAAGCAGGATTTTCTTTAGACAGAAAAGACCCTATTTTAACTTGATATGGGCTGCTGCATATGGTTTCATGCCTTACATATTGCCCTTGAAGAACCACCCATGTCGAGGTGCTTCCCCTTGTGCAGAGCACCATCAGAATGCCAGGAAAAAATTATCAAGCCCATMAAGCCTCATGCATACAGAAGGAAAAACTTCTTAATGATCTGCTAGATCAGTGACTGAARATATCACATAATGGCTCTTTTACTATATGGTTTCAGTGAAGGCACAGGAAGTCATACACCATAGTAAATCAAATCTGGGAATATTTAAATACTGTTTAGTTCATAGATCAGTGATCYGGTAAACTGTAATGGAACTTTTTCAACCATAGTGAGCTAATGGAAGAAATGAAAGTTAGGTTGGGTTCATCTATGACGAAGCAAAAAACACAGTGGARCTGAAATGGTCTACTGTGTCAAAGTCTGTGTGAAGCATTTTAATTAACTATTCATCTTCTCATTAGTCAGGATTAATGCAGAAGGATCTATTAAGATCTACTGTCTCAAAGGGTATGTCATGCCAAGAGTCTTTAAAGCCTCAAGATATATTACATAGTCACAGTACCACATTATAGACTGACAGAAAAATTGCATACTTAAAAAATAAAGCTGACTCTGAGTAATGCTTTTGCAAGCAAATACCTTAAATCTTTTTTAAACTGCTATTTTTCTCAGTTCTGTAATTAATCAGAGGAGCATAATATATTTTTTTTCAATTCTCTTAACACAATCATGTTTATCAGTTTCTGTAGCATCATTTAAGAAATCCTAGTTATGTCATCATGAAAAATCACTTAATCATATTTTGTCCTCATAACCCTGAGAAGTTCTAAAGTCAAATTATTCAGGGAGATGAGGGTTTTGATAAAAACACTGGGAACTTGGGCTGTTCAGCCTTAAGAAGTGAAGACAAGGGGACACCTTAATGTTGGCCATAAAACTTTGTAGTGAATATGAAGCCAAGCTCTTCTTCTAGGTGTGCTATGGCACAAGGGGAAACAGACACAGATTTCAGAACAAGTCCTTTTTTAGAGGGCAATATCTGGGAGGCATTTAAGATAATTTACGCGCTCTTTTTGAAGAAAGAAAAAAAGATAAGAACAGGATATGAAGATKGTAAGGAGCAGTATGTCATCTGTCCAGATTTACCAACCATTACTGATATAGCTGCAAACTTTGAATATGCTACCCAATATCCTGCTGAATCATGCAGAATACTTATTGCAATAAAGATATGTCATTRCATATTTACAAATGTTCTGGCTATATTTGGAAATTATTTCTAGATAAATAGCGCTTAGAGCGTGTGATGAATTATAGGCTTGATATGCTACCTTGCACCTTCGAACATAACAAAACATGTTCAACTTTTCTTACAATTTGAATGGCCTTACTTGCCATACTGGAAAGTAGAAAGCATTTCTGCTTTCTTTTTTTCCTGGAAGGACACACACAAGCTTYCTCTTTCAGATCTGAGTTTATAATCCTTCTTGCATTGAGTATTTTCTCACATTTTAATAAAACCCCCTAAGTCTGATATCTGATAGTAGTTCAAAGTGAGGCAATCATCTAAGAATAACTGAAAATAATTGCTCAAAAAGCCATTAAAAAAMCAATCAATATCATGACAAATCAGATTGAAATTTCCTCTGAAAAACTCAACTGATCAAACCTTGCAATCAATATTTAGATTTTTCTTTCTTACACTGCAGAGAATTTTATAAAACATACCAGTTATGATACACCCTCAATCTTGGCCTCACCTGCAGAYCTCTGAGTACATATTCCTTCATGCTTTTACAGACAATTAAATCAGCAGGTGTTCCAGGAGCCTGGCTAATGAATTGTGGTGCAAGAATTGTACCTTAAGCTTGTTATCTGTTGTTGCCCAGTGAGGTGCATGACGAAAAGAAGGCCTTCACATCTCTTCATTGTTCAGAGATGGTGCAAACCCAAATCTGACAAGGTATTCTCTCTGAAATGAGGCATGTTTTTCTTTCTGTTGAGACCAGTAGTTACTGAGGTGGGTGGAACATAGCTGTACTCAGTTTCAGAGGAAGCACCCATGCATTTTAAAAGCAATTAAGCATAGTGGGCCTTCACAGGTCAAAGATCTTATTATTAATACTRAACTATTAGTATTTGATAATTCACATTAGCTACAATATGGTGTAACTCTTTTACAGATCATGTGAACTCTGTTTTTAATATTTTTAGCCAAATATGKCAAGCTTTAACAATTCTAACATCATGAGATGGTCATAATCCCATTGTCGTGCTTTAACTCTTGTTTCATCAGACATGTTGCCCAATCCTTGAAAAGTTTGCTCTGTGCTCTCTGTTCCCCAAACTGTCAAGGCTGAACCTCAAATCCTGTGCTCAGTTTTGGGCCCTTCATGTCAAGGAAGATGCTGAGGTGCTGGAGCACGTCCAGAGAAGAGCAATGAAGCTGGTGAAGGTTCCAAAGACTAAGTTGTATGAGAAGAGGCTGAAGGACCTGGGGTTCTGTATCCTGGAGAAAAGGAGGCTCAGGGGGGACCTTATCACTCTCTATAACTAYCTGAAAGGAGATTGTAGCAAGATGGGGGTTGGTCTCTTCTCTGAGACAATTTTGRCAATTTTGAGAGGACATAGTCTCATGCTACACCGGGGAAGTTCAGGCTGGACAYCAGAAGGAATTTCTTCATGGAAAATGTTTTTAAACATTGATGAAGTCACCATACCTGGAGGGGTGAAGTCGCCAACCCTGGAGGTGTTTAAGGAACTACTGGACTTGACACTTAGAGCCATGGTCTAGTTGGCAACATGGTGATCAGTCGAAGGTTAGATTTGATGATCTCAGAGATCTTTTCCAGCCTAAATGATTYCATGATTTCACAGAGCSCCCCTTCTCCAGCTTTAAACAGAGATGCTGGTAGTGCATTTCTCCCATTTGGTATCCGCTTTGCTTTGATTAAAATCATACCCATGGAGACAAGAAATGCCTTTTGACATGTTTATTTGGCAGTGAATTTGATGGTTTTTCTAGGACTTTCTCAAATGTTAATAAGATATAACTTCAGGAGTCTGGATCAGAGTTAAGACCAAATGACAGAGTGGAGCCTACACAGATTCAGACACCAAAACACTTCAATGATAGATAAAAGTAATTAATCACTTATCATAGATTCATAGACTCATAAAATAGTTTGGTGGGAAGGGACTTTAAAGATCATCTCGTTCCACCCCTCTGCAATGGACWGGGAGACCTCCCACTAGCCAAGATTGCTCTAAAACCCTTTAAACCTGATCTTGAACTCTTCCAGGAATGGAGAAGAATATGCTACAGCTTCTCTGGGTGCCCTGAGCCAGTACCTCATCACCTTTTCATGACAAAGAACTATAGAATAGCAGAGGGTGGAAAGGAGCTCAAAAGATTCTCTTTCTGTGGGAAATGGAGCCTAGATGATTAGGTCTAACAGACTGTCCAATTACATCTTGCAGCCTTCAAGAGCTCTGGGGAGGCCATTCCAGTGAATGGCTGTTCTTTACCATAAAAAAATCCTTTCTCATGCCAAGATAAATCCTCACCTGGTTCAATCTGTACCCATTGCCTCTTGTCTTCTCCATTTGGTTCCTTGTGAARAGAGAGCCTTTGTTCTCCTTTTCACTGGCCTTGAACTGTATGAATATTGTGATGATCCCTCTCTTTTACAGTGAGAAAGGACCTGACTCCTCCAGTGCTTTCTCATGGAGCAGGTTCTCCAGCCCTTTGACCATCTTCCTCTGGGGGAAAGCCATGGAGGGCACTGTAGAACAACATGGTGTGTGCTCCCAGGGCCAAGCTGGAGCATCTCCATCTGACACTGGACTGCTGCTGCTGCTTTTGTTCACCACATACCCCTCTTGAGGATGCTGTCACCACTTCCACAGTGTTTGGTGAGWTTTACACTTAAGGTGTAATACCTCCTCTATGCTCCTGTATGCTCRTAACTAAGACATGACTTTGCCCTTTGGGTTTAGCAGAAACTTATATGCTAGCACCAAGGTCAACAGGCCTAATTTATGGCAACTGCTAGGCCCTGCTCCAAGATTCCCTCCATAATCTCACAGTCTCCTTCACGTTCATCCTGTTTCAGAACTTCTTACCCATTGTCTACAGCTGTAGACTGGGACACCCCAGAGAGAAATGCCAAGGCAAAAGCTTGAGGAAACAGCCAAAGGGGAGCTGGGGAGCCTGTGGTCAGAGGCTAAGCTGACACCCTGACATCAGAGCCAATGACAGAAGAAGAAAAAAATTTGTTTCCTCTAATAAAAGACTGTAAAGTACTTACCCAGCTCTGAGCACAGTGAAGAGGAGGAGACAGTCCAAAAGGCAGGCAGAATGCTTCACATGAAACGCTCTCACTACTAAGGAAGTGAGAGGCGAGAGAAATTTTTTTGAAAGGAGAGGAAAAGCTAGACGTTTATTCTCATCATCAAAGGGAAGGAAGAAGCAAATGAATCAGAAATCAAAGATTGAATATCATTGGTCTTGCTGACAAAGCAATCAGCAATCCCCTCACAGCAAGTATAGGGGTTTGTTGAACAAAGCAAAGGAATTTGAAAGTCTTGAACAAAATAGGGTATTTCCATTTATAAAATTAGATGTAATTTTAGAACAGCATTTTGATTGAAGAGCTGTGAAGAATTTCTGCATTAAAAATATATAAATCCAAATTTTGTGATGTGCAATTAATCACGACTTTGTCCAAACCCTCTCCAGCCTCCTTTGTAATTCTCTTAAGAAAGCATTAAATGAGGGTATTTTCACTTTAGTTGAAAATCAATGACACTTCAATGAAGCATGCATTTCCAAAATATTATGCAATGGAGAGGCATACATTTCTGCAGCTCAGTCAAGAGGCCAGAACTTCCTAAGTAATAATGCTGATTTAACACTTGAAACTACAAAATTCCAATCAACAACTTCAATAAGTATGGGTACCATTATTAGTCCCCYGGAAATCTCCGACTAAACCCCTGGGGTGCCCCATTTCAATGCAATGCTCAATGAATACAAAACAAAGCAGAATGATATTTAAGGTTTCTTTTTCTGGGATATTTGGTGAAAACATGACTTCTTTTTCAGCAGGTTTTTTTTTTTTTTTTTTTAGCCTGGCACTTCCACCTAGCACAAATATCCTGCTCCTGTTTTTGTTTAGTCTGTATCAGACTGTGACCTCTCTGTAACTTGAACATCTCTTGGYACCCTTAGGGATGGCTGAAATATGTTTCAGWGAAGGTCTTCAAAATAATGACTTGGGATATAGCTGTAGTGAACAAAAATATTCAAAAGGGAAAGGGAAAATAATGTAAATATAAGAGTTAGGATGAATATCTAACTTACATCATAAGCAAGAGAGAAACAGAAACATCAAAAACAAAAGCCAGAAGTTTGTGGTCCATAACACCACAAAATGAATACTCAAATCAGTTGCCATCAGTCCTTTTCTCTTCCAGCTCTTCCTTGCTGCCCACCAGCTCTGTCCCAKGGAAACATATGGACTAATGTAATTCCTCTTCCTCTATGAAGTGGCAGATTASCTAATGGCTAAAGCCAACTTTCTGTTAAGCATGTCATATTCTCTTARGTAGCATTAATATAATAAAAGCAAAACTCTCTGTGTGTGTGTGCATGTGTTTCTTTTTCATATAAGAAACTCACATGCAAAAGGCCAAAAAGGGATTTCTAATGAGAAAAGATGTGCCTGCTTTTGGAGAAATTAACTGCTCCAGTGAATTGCAAAGATAAAGCAGAAGAAATTATCCAATAATTTGTCTGATGTAATTAGAGATGGCCYGATCTGCTAAATTCTTATCCAGATCCAAATTATGGGGGCATCTGGAACTGGGATTATGGTTTTGGCTCATAGACTCTAGTCAGGATAATGTGAAGAGCAGGTAAAAGCTAAGGGACCCAGCCCCCTGCCACAGCACAGAAACCACTGCCATGGACTTTAAAGATGAGTTACTGAAATCCTATAGAAAAAGATTAGGAGCCAATTACTGTAAATTAGTGCATCYTAAGTGAGATATTTTCCCTTTGGTCATAACATTGAAAACTATCCTATGACACTAGTAATTAATTTCTTGCCTCCTGCAGTTGGAGAGTCCAGGCACTCAGATTTTCAAAACTAATTTTTACCACATATTCCTGAAAAGCTCTAATTTAAAAAAAAATAAAAATCAAGCATTTTACTCCCAAACTTTGTATTTTAAAACATTTCTTTACCTATCAAAAACGCGTGGTGACCTTCAGAGCAACCAAGCAAAGAAGTAGTGCAACCAGGGGCAGTATTTGAGCCTTTTTGTGAATCCTCCTTAAACATTTAGCAATCAAAGAACAGGACTATGGGAAATAACTGAAGACTACGGTATGGCATGCAAGTGTGTGGAAACATTACATGACAATGATTAAACAATGTATTTCAGGTCTAGACGTCAGTCTGTGTCTGACTTTGAGGGTCACACTGGACCCTGGAGATCAGAAGCACACTGTATCTCATTCCCTAGCTGCACTTCAGAGGAAAACTGGAACTTGCACCCAGATCTCTTACCACTGAGCTGTGATGGCGTAGCCAAAGCAAACTGCAGTGCAGGCACAGCTGTTAATGACTGAGCCTGAATTTCTGCCCAACAGCCCATAAACATTTASCAGTAAGTTCTGCTCAGTCGTACCCACAAGAGCTGACCATGTACAGTGCAAGTCACCCCCTGCTGATGTTTCTCCTTGTTCCTAAGGCAGTTACTGGAAGGCAAGTGGAAGCAGAAGGTACTGCATGCAGGTGAACTGTTAGGCAAGCAAAATTCAATAGCAGTGGAGGTGATGGCTGAGACAARTGTGAGTGGAGGAGCCCAGGAAACAGAAACCCTCCCCAGTGCTCAGGTGGTGATTTGACAGGGGGTCTCAGGGGAACAGAAACTCTTGGGTGAGAGGCTCACCCCACTCTAGCAGTAAAAAAAAGCGATGCTGGGAAAGATGATTTACAAGGTGGAGGTTTATTAACAGGTGAGAAACACCAGTCCAGCAGTGACAGCAAATTGACACCTTCCAGGAAACCTGCTGCCCCCATCAAAGCATCTGGCCTGAGCCAGTCCCACAGAAACAACAGAAAGTATAATTGCATTGCTGATTCTGGTTACCACAAGTTCAAAAGGAATAAATAAAGCACACTATAAACATGAACATATTCCTGCTAATTAAGAAAAAAACTAAAACAAAACCCCAAACAATTATCAAGCAAATGAAGGAAGCTAAAATCAGCTCAAACCCTATAAAATCTGCAGAAAAAAGTGGCTAAAAACATGACTAAAGCAGACCTCAAAGCACAGCAGCCATCTGTGCCAGCTAGGATCTAGTAATAATGCAACTCCTAATAGCAACATGAATAATAAAAGTAAAACCCTCATGAGTTGCTACTGTGTTTTGCAGCAACAATAATAGATGTTTCTCTGTGGTCTCTAGTCTTTATGTACGAATCATTATAACTGTGCTTAACATTTGCAAGGAGAATCCTCATTTTCAGATGTAACTTAAAGGCATATTTGCATTCAGTGGGTTAAACCCAGCTCTGGGAGAAAAATGCTGTGCTCCAAGGATTTCCAGGAAGAATTCCCCCACTCCTGCAGTCATGGAGCACACACTCCCACTGTTGTACCTTCTTTGTCAGGGTTTCAGCTCACAGCTGTTTCTAAGAAGATAGTAAGCTTAGAGATGGTGTGGATGTTCACAGCTTCTTTGCCCCACCAAAGGAAGAACATCTCTCTTTCCCTTTCTTTGCATTTCTGAATGCTCCTCTTGCTTTTCTTTGGTGACCTGAAAAGTTCAAGAAACAAGCAATTGCAGTGGAAGCAGCAGGACAGCTATTGCTTGTCAGGGGAGTTTCAGTGGCTTCTGCTCTTATTGATGGTAGTTGGAGCAAGAGGAGCAAAATGGAATGGCTGTCTCAGCTGGAGTCTCCTGAGAAGTTKGAGTTTTCAGAAGGATGATAAAAATTGGGTGAGGATTCAGAAAGAGAGCTACAGAAAATGCTTCAGAGTGTGAAAAATACTGCTCACTTAGAGAGAATTGCAGCACTCATTTTTTCATCTTAGCAGAGAAGAAGCCAAAGGACAAGTTGATTAGCAATGCCTGGGGAAGATATGTGATACAGGAAGACCTTTTAAATGTAGAGATAAAGGTACAGAAAAAAAACAAGTCTCAGGAGGTAGAAGCTGGCAGTAGTCAAGATATCTCTGTGGTGTGTCTGCATTTTGAGCCTCACAGAAAGTGGAAAGAGGAGATCCCATAGAAGGGCTTTGATAATATAAAGGCTGACCAGGTCCAGTGGARCCTAAGTAGCATTTTTAAATGTCCCATTCATGATAATAAAAATAATCAGAGCTTTGTAAAACCTGCATGATATTTATTCTAAGTTGTAATGAAGGAAGTGCTGCAAGAGATTGACTACTTAATCAGAAAGGTATTTTTCTTTTCATCCTGTGAAAGGGATCTGTCACAGCACTGGTTTTCCCACCTCTCTCTGTCTGTGAGGAGGGAAGGGATTACAGAAAATGCCTGTTTTCCAGGAAAGTAGAAATAGAAACAGTCAGAGAACCTATAGTGGAAAAAAGAAAATAAAATAATGAAGATCACAACTATCCAAGATAAAATTGTCTTGAATGTTGGTTGATTTAGGTTTCTTAAAACATTGTCCTAAGCTCTCTGTATTTCTAGGGAAAGAAACTCACTTAAACAMATCTCACACTTCACATCTATAATATGTTTTAACACAAGTGTCTTTAGAGAATGCAGATGTCTGGACCTGCATGGTACAAAAGAGAGCTGCTCTTGTGCATGTAATTTCTACCTTGACCCACCCTGTGGAAGAAGTACTGTTAATGAGACAATGACTTCCAAACAGACATTGCCCAAAAATTAATTCTTTGTGCCCCTATTATGTCTGTTCCCAGCTGGAGAGTCTTTCAGCAGATACACTGTGCCTTCATGATTCTCTGCTAGGTGAATTTTCTGCCACCATGTTAAGCATTGTGCAGTGTCCCCTGTGTAACATTGACTGAAATGTAGAAACGATCAAGTCATCTGAAAGGATATGGGGAGGTTTTAATTTCCTGAAATAGACCTGCTGTTCAGGCAGTATTGCCTTCTCTATAATAGGAAGTTCAGGAATATCAATTTCTAAATTTGTCTATTCAAATTAGCCCATTAYCATTAATGCCAACTCCTTTGAAAAACCGTGAGTCAGGCCCCCCCAAAACCATGAGAATTTAATGGTGTAGAAACATTGTCCCTTTTTCTTTGTCATCTGATTTTTTAAGCTATTTGGAGACAAGTTTTCAAGTTCTTCTTCACAAAGGCAAGATTAGGAATTTACTTTTTTTTTCCCTCTCTGTGAGAAGAAAGGTTTTCTTGTTATTGTATGAGTYCAGGAGCTGAGCCAATGTAAAACTGCAGGAGCTGACAACACCACCTGATGTTTTTTTCAGGTGTTTCTGTCACTAAGAGATGCTGCATACCATCATGACCAAGTTAATTGGTTAGACCTGTCCAAGTACTTTTGCACAGACGCTAAAGTGCACAGTCACCAGCTCATTTAAAAATAGAGCTGGAAAAAGCTTCCTCTGGTCCACCCCTTTGGTTAGGGGTGAGATCTGTTAAATCTGTGCCATTCTTGCTCAGCCTGCTCTTAAAGGTCCCCAACAGTGGAAGCTCAGTCATCTCCTCACTGCCTTATATTTAGAAAATCATTCCTAAATTGTAACTTGAGTCTTCAGTGTTGTAATTTAYGATCATCTCTTCTTAGCCTGTGAGATATCATGGAGAATTTATTGTTCCATTCCACAGTGCAACAGCCTTGTCAGGTTTCCTGACAGTTTTTCTTAAGTTTAATAACTCAGGCTTTCAATCTTTTCTGTTAGATCGTGTTTCCTAGGGCTCTGCTCATTCTGATTGCTCTGCTCTGGAGGTCTCTCCAAGTTTCTCTTCTTGCTGAAGCACATAACCCAAATCTAGATGTGTTATTTTAACTAWGTCTAACTAGGATGAGGTGTGCAGGAAGAACCATACCATATCCCTTACTGTTAAACTTTTGTTTACRTGTCCTAATGTGACATTAACCTTTGTCATACCAGCTTGGTATTGCTATCCATGTTCACCTTATAACCCTCAATGCCCTCAGTTCCTGAACTGATCAGCTGCTCTGATTCTTGTGTAAWGCAGCTGCTCATTCTGACTTGTCATTAATGCTTCCCTCTTACCAAACAGCACCATATATTTTTCAGACTATTTCTTCAATYCATGAAAAACATCTTGCTTGCTAATTCTGTCCTTAAATGTGTGTGTGATCCCTCCCAGCTTTGCATCAGCTKCAGATTCAATAAACATATTTTCTATTCCATTGTCTGAATTGTTAGTGACAAAGGACAAAATCCAGAAYAGACTGCTGCAGAACTTCATCTGAGAACTACTTTCTGGATAAAGTTCTCCAACCCAAGTTTTCACTCATGACATCAATTTCATTTAGATTATGTCTCCTTAGCAAAGCAACAACAAAAGCCTTTCTAAAGCAAAACTTGCCACTCCTATTTTTTTTCCATATGCACCACAAAAACCACTTTTCAGATAATTGAGCTAATCCTGTTTTGAGAATGTAGGTCACTACCATATCCATTTTCAAATTTTAATAAATATTTATGGCCGTCTGTAATTACCTTCAGAATATTCCCATGTATTTCCAAAGAAAATGCCTTTGCTGCATCCCAAATACATGTGCCTGGCTATTACTGCTGCCAGTCTCTTCTCTAGCACCTAGTTCCAAGATAACCTCAGGAAAYAATGTGAGCTATTTTAGCCTTTTCTCTCTTTATGACTCTTACCAGAATCTCTACGAGTAAGCTCATGAACATCCACTTCAACATTTCAAATCCATTTAAAGGAGGTAAGCAAATCTAACTTTGGAACATAATATTGCACCACTGATTAGAGCAGTCATGGATGAAAGCATATTCAGAACAGCAAACTAATATTTGAACACAATTTTCCAACAATGCTGTCAAACAATTAAAAGCAATTGTATTTAAGAGCCTCTTGTTCCTTTAGAGAATATTCTTGTTGAAGTATTCTTCTTGCAATTTTTGTTGAGTTTTCTTGCATGATATTGCATAGAATCTCACATTTCTTGAAGGGTTACAGATGCACAGAACTGAGCCATGATTTCACATGTGGCCTCCCTAACCTGCTGTTGGCTTTGTGCAGCAGTTGGGAACATCATGAAGCTCCATGCAAGTATAAAGTCCTKGCTGGCCATTTCAGTATAGTTTCAGGGATTCTTTTTATAATCCCTTGATTATTTGCTTGTAGATCTGCTTTGGAGAATGATCTGTAGTCCATCACTTAGGTRGAGTGTTCATTTTGTGGGAACCACATTGAGACAGTCCAACAGAATATCATGTTAAAGACATTCTGTAGTGAGGGCTTGTAATTTGTACACAAGTCTGGAGAAGAGCACTGAATTAAGAAAACTTAATTTTGACAGTCCTGATATATAGTCTATTTTGGTTAACCAAAAGGAACACATACATTTTCTACATTAGAGAAATTTCCATTATTTTTCTCTCAGCCATGAAAATCGATTTTGATGTGATTACTCTCAGAGGCTGCTTGATGTGCTTCTGACAGTACAAAATGGATAGAAACCGTGGGTGGTGTAGAATTGAGGATACTGTGGTTAGCTGAACCTGTCACAAACTGAAAATGCCAGGATTAAAACACGTGCCATTAAGATATTGAGCAGGAGAATGAGCTTTAGGAAAAATGGTGATCACAATATTTTGATTTGAAGATTGCGAAAGATACAAAAAGCTTTCATTATATTCTGTTCACCTAATTGGTGACACTTGTTCAACTGGAGGGAGATCACCAAAACTCATCTGATGAAAGCACCCCTTAACGTTAAGAAAGAGACCTGTGCCTAAATATAAGTGGATACATGTAACAAGGGGAGTCATGATATTTGGATCGTACGAAACAATGAATATTTTATTCTGTTCACACTGATTACGTTGGTCTCATGGGTGGTTTCACACTGCTTCCCTTTCTGAAATCAGAATTTTACCCCATGTTTCCATATTGCAGATAAAGTGTTATTTTTTAATGAAATGCTTACTGTTAGCCTTCTAATTAGGAAGATCCCCTTTTGCCTTGAGAATTTTCATTGCTTCAAGAAAAGCCYCCAACAAGACAATGAAGAAGAAATACAAAGAAATGAGTAAGGTGAGTGTCATAAAGCCTGAGGTTTTAAATTATTTAATCATCCAGATGTGTGGATCCTCTTCCAAAAATGTCTAAACTTGTCAAGACTGGAAGTTGCTAGCGACTGAGACTCAGTGGTTGTGAGCAGTTGGACCATGTTTTCCTCTAACAGGTTTATTGGATACTTTGCTTATGGATCAGTAACAACAGAAAAAAWTAATTTCCAATTAGGTAACCAGATTTTTTTTACACCCGCATAGGAAATATCTATCATCTGAAAGAAGTTTTAGTGGTTTCTAAGTTGTCCTAGGAGCAGGGGATTTGGAAAAGGATGATAATGAAAGTTCCCTGACTTTTGGCTGTGTCTGAAATATTGTGACAATTGTGACAATTCTGTTCTCTCTGCTCAAAATGACAAGTAAATATGGAGTTATTAAAAAGTGTTTTTTTAAAGCCTTTATTTCACATTTTATAAGTGTCAAAAATAATTTGTGGATTTTAAATGTAAGAATAAGCTGGGCTTGAATTCTTTATTTCTCAATAATATTCTAATGGAGTTAAATAAAGATGAAATCAATAGGATTCTGTACATAATAAATCTAGTCCTATGGAAATGCTATAATTTGTACACAGTTAAATAACAATTTTTATCCATCYTAGTTACCAGCTACCTTGAAGAGCTGAGGAGAGAATTATGGTCYGGATTGAGTAAAACTCCAGGCATGTGTCAAGCTTACGGTTCCCATTGACAGTAAAGTCTAGCACACTAATTAATGTTTTTCTGGCTGAAGTCTCTAATCTCTCTGAACCTYGCTTTTCACCATGCACCACTCATCCCAGAATACTGTGTAAGATATACCATTTAATTTTGAAAAACTGTTCAGATACAACAGTTCTGGAAGGGAAAAATGTACAGGCAAATAATTCTCTCTGCCAGTAGTAATCACTGTTCCTTTACATTTCTCTCTGAACTTAAATATTTGTATTTTTCCTTCTATATTTTATCATYGCTCTGCTCTAGTTCATAGTCGCTATTTCCCAAATATTCATTAAATATGAATTTGAAACTCGCATCCCACGACATGCAGCTTTCACTATTTTCAGAGGGGAGTGATCAGTACTACTTACAGCTCAGGGTAAAGAAGCATAGTGTACTCTTTCTGTAGAGTAATAATTATATATATCTTGTCACAATAATTGGTGAAACTGAGTGTGCTAATACTTTTCTTTTAACATAAAGCAGTGACAAGTTTGGACCTGGTTTGCTTTCCCAAACATCATCCAGTCCTCATGCTGGTTTAATAGTTTTTCTAAACAGTAGGAGATACACAACCTAAACCAATTAGATGATTTAAGAGARCCAATGTCCCATCCAAAAGTGCTTGAGGGCATATGTGCCTACAATTTTGAAATAATTGGTAATGTGAGATTGGAGATTTTGAAAACTCCACTGTGAGCTGAGGRTTCTCTAACTTCCTTTTCAGGTGTGTAAATGTACTAATCTGGTTTCAGATTGTCATCTGCGTGACAGCAGTGTTAATGAGGAGACACTCATAAACATCATCAGAGAGTGACATAATCCACTTACTCCAGTCTCCTCTTCTACAACTGTTGTTGGAGTTATTTGTTGCTCTTCACTGACTGCAGAGAAAACACAGACAGCTAGTTAAGGCTAGATTAARTGACAAGATTAAACTGCCCTCTCAAGAACTAAAATTAGGAGGTGAATGACATTTCTACACTCTTAAAAACAAATCCAGCTTTGAAAGTCTTGGCTTTCTGAAAAGAGAATTTCATTACTTTTGAAATTGTTATTCTCTTTATGCTTTTGGAGTGTGAATGATGGAAAATTATTAGACATTGGTTATATCTTAATAAAAAGTGCTTAACAAGCAAGAAGTATTTATATAGTATCCTATTAATCTAAATTAAACTCAGTTAAGTCCTTCTGGGATTCYTACATGGTATATTCCATCCTTAATGTGTTCACATTTCTTCCTTTACTGTTAGACTGAAGTATGTGTATGTATCAAGAGAAAATAAATTCCATGGGGTTTCATTTTAAAACTGGACATGTAAATCCTATTATTAGGTYRAATTTTGAAGTCCTTAATARGYATTTTCYATGTCATCACTCCATTWAKATTTCTGCAGACCCCTTTTAACTGTTATTGGTTTGATCTGTGGTTACTGTAAGTTTCACATCTAATTTTTCTGGTATGCAAATGTATTTCTTCATATAAAGTTTTATTTGCAATGCAATTTGGGCTGCTTAGGGGTATTTTATTTTTATTTTGTTTTGCTTGCTCTCTATGGTTCTGTAGTTATAAATATACTGCTTTACTGTGCAATTTTCCCCTCTGGCTTTGTGATAACTATAATCCAGTGTCTTTTTTTTTCCTCTGAAAAGTGTCCTTGATTTGTAAAGATGGGCTCAAGTAATTTGTCAATTGTAGGTAATTTTTCATCTTGGGAATTGAACAAGGAGATCTTGAATTATAATATCTTAATATACCTCCACTGATATGTCCCTTGTCAGGTTGCACACATTGCCAGATCTGGGAAGGTGTGGGTGAGTTTATGGTTCTTTATCATGATCCCCTTCTGGTTATCTTCTACTTTAGTATGGTCCACCATATCGAATAAGAGAAGAGAGAATTCTATTCCCTAATTTCTTACTCTCAGCTCTGGCCTCCAGTTCACTGGAGCTTTGCCCTGGTTACTGTCTGGTGAAGAGAGCAGTAAGGGATGTGGAGTTTGAGAGGTGCCTTCTCAGACCTTTCCAGTTTTTATATGTGCTCTCCCTACTTGTCTCTGTCTGGCTTTMGTTCTTTCATACTATAATGAAGTTGACATAGTAAATCTGTAATTAATGTGAGCCTTTCTCTTTCTCCTCCACCATTTCTCTAGTGACCCTAATCTCTGAGAAGTAGAAAGAGGTTTTGTGTGAAAAATGAGGAGTTCAGATCAATCTCTGCTATGTTTACATTTCTGGCAGTATATTCAAGAACAGTTTATCAGAGACATACTCTCCTGACTGTTTTTTTCTAAAGGTGCCAGACAAGTCTATTCATTCTTTCACTTCCAAGTGCTGTGTTTTGTCGCATGCCACCTTCCTGCTCGCTGTCTGAGCTCCTGACATGGCTGCAATGCAAATGCATAATGAGGAAATTCGAGCTGTTGCCTTGAACAGGCCAAGCCCCTAACAATCATACCTTAGCCCAGATCTCCATTTTTACTTTCCATGCATCTTTTCCTCCCTATCACTCACTTAATATTTTCACTTAATGCTTCCTTTGCCTACTTTACCTCTCTGATTGCTTCTGTCATGTTTTATTCATTTGCTCTCTTGGTGTTTCTTTCAATCTTCTTTTAAAATACACTTCTCCTTCCTGTCTTTTCCCACACTGTTACTAATTCCTAYAACAGTGATCTAGTATCCCTGACACAGCAGGATTTGATGTGGTGAAAACCCAACTAYAGCCTTCTCTATCCTTCTTAGTGAGCCCATGACATCTCCTTCAATGTCACACTATGAGGGAGATTGACTTAATACTCTAGATTAGCCATTGGCAGTCCTCATTCATGCCATGGGCAGATGCAGGTAAAGAAAGACTAAAGTTTACACTGAGATTATAACAGCCTGGCACTTAGGTGCTCAGCATCCATCCCCTACAGTCTCATTGGAGAACACGAAAGRCCCAAACAGAAAAAGAATTCAGAAAATTTGCTACAAAATAGAAAACTTTTCTGTGTGTTTGTGAACATGTGGAGGAGGCACTTGGGATGTGTTTTATTCAGTGTTTTAAAACATTGCACACCTTTGTGCTTCCATCAGTGAATCCTCCTTCACACTGCATATTCATTCATTTTATTAGAACTATTATTTTGGGCAAAATTCCAGAGTCCTGAGTTGAAGTCAATGAGAGGTTAATTTGACTAGAGACCAAATGAAAATTGAGAGGGTGTTTATCTTTTGGCACAGTGATAGTACTTTGCCTAGAATTCTGACCTTGCAATGTCCAAGAYACGCAGCCCTGAAATAGCATCCAGGAGGAGATTTGGTCAGGTTGCAACTGAAAGCAGATGGCATATATAACAGAAATCACTGAAAACTAAAAGCCCTGCTGAGAGCAATATATGACATTCTGAAGGAAATCTGTCTTTGACACCTTGTATTATCATTTAAAAAAATTAAGATCTCTTTTATGAATTGGGAAAAAGCACACTCCAGATCCTGCTGGTCCCTGCTCTGCCTTTGGACTGCAGAGAAAATCAGGAGCTATGCTGCCAGCTCCTGTGTATAACACAGGATGTGTATGTCCACCTCATTCCATTGCTACATGAAGGGGAAGATCAGTTCCTGTCCAGTTCCAAGCTGAAAGATGCCTGCTTGGAAAGAAGGGTACCCCAAGAAAAGAGACATGGTGTCCAAGAAATGTGTTAGTCAATCCTTCCTTTTCTTGTAAGKGTTAAGGCAAATGCTGAGCCTGACACGCACTCTAGCCTACAGGACACTGTCTGCCTTTTTTTCTTCCACAAGTAGAAGATTTTACTTTTCCCAGTGGTGAAAGCAGTAAATATCACTGATTTTTGACAAGTCCTAGAAACTACATACAGGAATGAGAAACTCAGCCTTGTATTCAGCAATCTTAAGCAGTGTGACTTTCTTCATTTTTGCATGTTCATATAGTAAGGAAAAATGATCCTTTAATCTTCATTTGATAACTATGCCTGCAACCTATTGAAATGAACATATTTAAATAATGTACAGTATGTGATGATGTTTCTTTTWCAAGACAAATAATATTTATGARTGCAGTTCTGYAAGCAGAAMWGAGTCAAAGAGACTTTGTAAAATGTTAGCTMCTTAAATGTAAATATTAAACCATGATAACTGCATGAAGCTAATCAACCCAAGCATTCTGTCAAAGCTCACATGATGGGCTCACTCATCCTTGACAGCCTAATTGACACTATTATTCTCATGAGAAGAGTAACTTTCACAATAATGTAYAGTACATACACATGCAAAGAATTTATATACTCCAATTACCTTTCACTGAGATGTTTTAGTAATAATATTTGGCCAGTGTAACAATGTTTTTCATCATTTTGTATTTTATGAGCAGACAGGAGGGATGCAYACTGCMCTTCCATGMAGTAAAGCAGTAGTACTGTAGAAAGGTAGAGATTGGAAGCTAATTAAAACTTGYATCATGATGCATTTATCCAAGAGAGTGGGGTTGAAGTTGCAGCCTTAACTGTGACATATCCTAACTTTGGAAGACTGGAATTTGCAAATTTAGTAATGTTATTTTCCTGTTGCTTTAGTGAATATTYATATTCAGAGGGATTAATTCACCAGTTGTAAAGCAAATATGCAACAAACGCATTCCATTTTGAGGTTCACTTTAAAATACTAACATATTTAAGTCCCACTGTAAAGTCTTTTTAAGAGCTAACCTGCCATGCCCATGTTGAGGTGTGTTTGTCCTTGCAGGATGGTGACAGAGCATCAGGCCTTTAAACAAGCAGAACAGGGTCAAATACAGCTCTGACTTTTCCTGAAGATGGCTGCTCAATGGTAAGAAGCTTTCTGTTTTTATATAGCTGATTATATAATTGTAAGAATAGATGATTCTAGGGTATTGTGCATTAGTTTGTAGGGAAATTAAATTCTTTCTATTTCAATCAGAATCTTCCAAATGTGATGACTAATGAGAAATTTGGAAAATTTTGCAGAGGAAGAAGATTTTGTTTGTGATAAAGTTCACAACATATTTTTCTGTTCATGTGGAGTCCCCTAGGACTATTAAAAACAGACTGCAKAGTATAATCTCTATTGTTATTATGAGTTATGTGTAGAATATCTAAGTCTTAGTTCTGTTTCTATCATACTTAAGCATAACATCTCCTTGAAAAATATCAATTCCTTTAACAGAAGCTGTTACAGTTTTTGTACAGGAAAGCACAGATATGGCCACAGAAAATACAGAAATTTACTCTGGTACAAGAATAAACAATAATGTCAACAATGTAATTTAACCCCAGTTTCTTTATCTGTATACAATGTATTCTCCTCATATAAAGAGGACATCTGAAAGAAAAGAAAGCAAAAAATCCCTGTACATCTAGAGTGTTTTGTGTTATGTTAGGTATTTTTTTCTCTCATGTTGCTTGACAAAGAGATAGATCAAAATGTTTTGTTTAAGAAACTACTCAGGAAAGATAAAATACTGGCTTGGTTCAAGAGAATCCCAGCAATCCCTGCAAAAGCCCCAGCTGGTGCATGGCTGTGTGGCAGCAGTGCCTGGCGTCACAGACCTGTGAGCAGCAGTGATGGAAGCTCGCCTCCAGCCTCACAGTCCCACCTGTCCTGCAACCAGCATTCATCTCATGCCACAGGCAGGTGGGCCAGAGAGCCACTGAAAATCAGGAAAACAAGCTACTGCTAAAAATCAGAAAATAAGACTAAATCAGAAAATAAGTTACTGCTAGTTCAGCTCCGTGAACCATCTCGGTAAAGGATCAGACAGGCACCAGGACTGGTGCAGATGACCAAGAAATTGAGCTGGGAATGAGGGGTGACTGAAGAAGCATCAACTTACTTTGGCTAATGTTGGTGTGGTATTGCTCTTTGACTGGCTAAGAAAAAAAAAACAGGGATCAGCTTTTTATTTTCAGCAGCAAAGGGTTTTCTGGGACTCCAGGAGAAGCACGGAATCAGAATCCTCTTTCACCATTGGCAAGAACACAATGCCACCTTTGGGTATGATTGGGAGTTGGGAGGAGAAGTTATCTGTAGTTCTAAAACCTTTTCCTAGCTGCAGTACAAGTGCTGAAAAACAAATGATGTTGGGTTTGGAGGAGGATCACCAGGATTTTGTGTGTGCAGAAACCCTGCCCATGTAGCTGTCAGCTAGCATGGGAAATCCATACGGACCTGGCTCCAGGGGCTCAGGCTTCTCCAGACAGCTGGCATGGGTGTCTCCTTGCCTGTCACCTTGGCCAGAAAAAGAAGTGGCCACATAGCTCTGGTAAATTGCAAGGGACCTAGTGAAAGACTACAGAAGGACTCAAAAAGTTATAAACTCAGTCTTCCCAAATAGTAGATTTAACATCATTTGTAGAACAGCAAGCAAATATGGCTGACAACAAGACCTTACTTCTGAGAGTGTTGGAGGGAGGTTATATTTCACCCACTCGTAAATTTAAAACACTTCCATTTCCAATTTGATTTCCTGTYTCCTTTTCCTCCTTTTCCCATTTCTCCTGYCATCTTTCAAAAATACAGAATAAACATACAGTCTAATGGTGATTWAGAAGAGTCAAACAGACTGTACAAAGTTAGGCAAATATAACCTTCTGTCACAATAATTTTAATTATTAGCTGCAGAAATAATTTGTTTTCAGCAAAAAACTTTAACTTACAAAAATGAATGAAGATTTTTGAACTGCAAATATATCAGTATTGGTTTGCTTTTTATGTTAGCTATCACTGTTACTTTTATTTAATAGTACATTTTCATTGTTTARTAGCATTTACTGTAATTCTGAGGAGCATATCCATTTAGTTATGCAGAAATGATATATTATATAAAGTTATMGAGAAAAGAAAGATATATGTCTGTTGATTTCAAGTGGGCCCTTTATTCCTTTTGCATGCTTACACAAGGTGCATAGTAATGGATGGGGGTTTTTCATTACCAAACAGCTGCATTTGCGTTCATTTGGTTGCAAAGCTGTTTACTTTTCAAATTACTTTATTAATTGAAAAACTAGTAAATATTGGTAATGTCTCYTCCTACTGTAATTGCCACCACATTTTATCCACATTCCCCTTACATTTGTTGCATATCAAGCCTGTTCCACTACTCCAGTAGAGAGGGAACAAGATACAATAGAGAGGGGATAAGATGATAAAACAGTAGTAGTTAGCCTCAACAAATCCTTGGATCTCAAATTCTGACAGAAATATTAATGACCTGGGACCCTGACAATATTGTCAGATAGGACTGACTTACTCCCATGGGCACAATCAGATCAAGAGAAGTTACACTATGATTTAAACAGGCTTCATCTGACAAAACTGATCTGGATCCCCTCAGTGTGACAGAACTAAAATAATACACAAGGCACTTGTTTCCTAACCATGTTCTTTRATTCATTAATCTGTAGACTGCATTTTCCACCAACCCCAAATTCAAAACATTTTCTTTTTTTAATGAAAATAATAGATAGTCCTGATACACAAGGCACATTTTTTTATTTAGTGGAATAAATGCATCTGAAATGTTGAATAAAGTACAGACCCCATTCTGCAAGCCCTCAATTCTTACCAAGAGCTCTGCTTGGAGGGCTTGCAGGATCAGTTCAGAGAATATATGAGAAAGATAAGAAGGAAAAAAGAAGAGAGAAAGAGAGAGAGATTGAAAGGGATTTTGTGGAGGCAGAGATATATTAAACAGGACTCTGCTTTCTACTTTCAGTAGTCTGATGAAAGTTCATCTCTGACTTCAGAAAAAGGATTCAAAAGAAAGCATGCAGCCAGGATTAGTGTTTGCTAGCATGCCTCACTGTTAAATTTGGTTAATGTACTGTTTAGAAAATCAGCTCATAGAAAACTTTCTGGAATAAAAGGACATGCCTTGTTCCTTCCTCTCTCCCTCTCCCTTGTCTTCTCCACAAATGTACACCTGCATGTTCACATAACCCAACAGATTTCACAGTGGCTGCGTGGGAACAATGTAAACCACAAAACGAGTCTGTTTTCTGTTTTCTCTTAAACATTACTAAGATGACTAGTAACCTGTTAAAGCTCAAAACTTCTTTGTAAAAGTAGAAAAAAAACACCCAAAACAAACAGTCTTTTATAAATAAATTAAAATTCTAACTAAAAAACTAATTATAAGGGTATTTGTTTTGTTTGAGGTAAGGCACATCTATTATCATAAAGATAATTAACTCAGTCTGACAGATCTAATAAAAGGACAAGTTTAGCATTGGCTTAGCCAGAAGCCCAAGGCAAGCAATTTTTATAATTACTAGTTATTGTAACTGGGCTCAGAGAAAATGGTCTGTGATATTTAAACAGTGATGTTAATTTGCATTTAGACCCATTTTTTTCCTCTTTACCAGGCAAGATCTATTTAGCTGGAATGAGTAAAATAAACTTGAATAACTTAAAAAAAAAAAAAAAAAAAAAAAAAAAAAAGACTCTCCCCTTTACAGAAAAACTTGGTCTTTTTATTCTCAGATAATTAATATCCTCACAAGGTAAGTGTTCTGGTAATCACAAAACAATTAAATGGCCTAATATATTTTTAACACACAGAAAATGTTGAGTTTTCAGGCCAAAATGATGCCTGCTGACTGCATTTATTCAGGGTAACTGTATCTTAATGTACAGATCTGCTACAAGTGCCACCACTGCCCATGCCCTCAATGTGCCCCTGCTGCTGAGCTGGTGAAGAAAGGGCAGGAGAGGGGGGAGGAAAGCCCTCAGCTGCTGTAAGGAAGTGGTTCCCATTCACAACAAGAAAGGGAACAGAATAATATTCAGGAATATATGCATAAGAAGCAAATTGCTCCTGCTGGCATGGTGTAGTAGCCCTTTAACTAATGCTTACCTTGACATTTTGCAACACATTCTCTGCAAGAAAAACAAATCAACATTTTAAAAGGAGAAAGTTATTTTTTAACTGCTTCTGTAATGAAGGTTTTAGAAAGAAGTAATAACTAGAGTGAGAAAATCATTGGTGATATACTACAAAAAAAGCACTTTAAGTACTTGCCATTCAAGTATGAATTTCATTATGTACCACAGGCAGGTGATGTCAACCTCAGTGCATTTTGCCAGTGTAGGACCAAATCTAGGGGGAACATTAAAGTCATATAAGCCTAAGCTCCCCAGCTTTCAAAGTGCCGTGGGCCTGATATATGGATGCTGTAAACTGCCCTAAATCCTTTGAAGACAGAGTTCTACAGCACCACATGAGTTTCACATGAAAAAGAGAGCAAAGGGAGCACGAAGCCTTTGTTCCCAAGAGGGTGGAAAAGACAAATCTGAGACACTCATGAATCAAAGGGACCAGACAAATGCATGTTGGAGCAGAGAAACAAGTAGCCCTTGTTTGSTGCCTTGCTTGCTGCCCTCCTTCAGTCCCAGCCTGACAGCAAGAGGCATAGCCCACATGCACACACAGGCTGCAGAACTGGGCTGCTCTTCCCCACCCATTAGTTCACATATTTTCTCATGGCAGAATAWTTTGGCCTGATTTTGGATCCCAAGAATTTGTGTCATTATTCATTTGTTCCATATTATATCAAGGGTTTTGTTTCGTCATCAGCCCTGCTGACTTTATTTGTCAGTCATCCCATCAGGTGGGATGGGTGGCTCACAGTTCCTACTGTGTGCAGTGCTGAGGATGGAGGCATTGCTCACTTGCTCTTTTGCTGCCTGGTTTTCTGAGACTGAAGACACTACCCTACTTTTTTCTGCTTCACTCTTAAAGGGTTTGATGTGTTTTTAAACAGCTTGGCCAAGGTACTTTTTTTTAATGGGAGACTAAATTTAGGATCATAAATGCCTTTTTGAACTCTGAAATTAGCATACACTCTATTTTATGTTTGGCTATTGGCTGTGTATTAATAATTCAGTTTTTGTCTTCAGTAAAATGCACTTTTTCACTAGATACAAAAAATGAGATCCTTATCTATTTTGACTGAAGATTCTGATGATTTTTTGAAATTTTTTTTAGCCTTCTTGTGCTTTGAGGATTCATGAATTTATTTATTCAGAGGGTCCCCTACCCACTAAAATCCCAATGTGACTTTGCATATCTGAGTAGTTCTAATATCAGCAAGATTACTCACCATCTGAGAAGCTGTATGTGTGCTTTGATGAAGGAGAGCTCAGCAGTCTGATCTGTGACAAWCAAGCACTCTGGGCTACTGACTAAACATCACCTGAAAACATTTGGTCCTTTTCAGAGTCATGACCCAAGAAGACCAGCACATATTCATCTCCAGCTAATGTGGAAGAGGGAAGGCTCAAGGTTGAGTCTACTAACTGTAACCTAAAATTTAATATCTGAGCTCCTTATGCTTATAGATATTGAATATAATGCTTATAGATATTGAATTTATTTCCTCAGTTCCAGAAAAACATTACCACCTCTGCTACACAGAAAAAGGCAGACTAAACTTTGCTTTTTTTTATCTGATTATGAACCTTGAAGCCACAAGACAGGCAGAATCTTGTTGGGGATTTTGAAATTAAGACTGGGGAAAAAAATCCTACTTCTGAATTGTTGTATGCATAAACAGCATGATACTTTGTGGTCCCTATCTACCCTGAGATTTGGAGATTTTTCAGCTGCTTCCCCTAGAGCTCCAGGATTTCTGCCACTATTTCTGAATACTCTCAACAGTGGTAAGCTTTCTTGATGAAGAAAATTGTTGGTGGCAATTCTATAGCTTCCACTTACTCCTATAATTTAAAAAAACAGTTGAGGGCAATTCTCATTGTATTTTAAGAATTTAAAGTGGGTCAGCTTTTGGCCTACATGGATTGATGGAGCCCTTTAAATAGGCTCTACCTATGGAACCTTATTAATCACTGTAGCAGACAAAAAAATACATTGTTTCCTTGCTGAGAATAGCTTGTTTTCCTTTGCTTATGAATTGAACCCTGAAAGGTTCCTCATGGGAATACGTTTGTTCTTTCTTTCTTTGCTTCTTTCTTTCCTTTTAAGGCAAAATGGCTTTAAACTACAGATGTGCTAATCTGTAGGAAACTCCAGAACTCATTGATCCATGGGCAGTACAGGTATTAATCTACCTGGGCTGGGAGACTAAAAGAATGAACAATTAATTGGCCTTGAGGTTATTTTTCAAAACAGCATTGTAAGCAGTGATGGGCAAACCTCAAAAGGTTTTTATACAGGCTTTGGTACAGATCAGCTTCCTAAGTTTCATAGACTGATCTGCTCATTGGAAGCATACATAAGAGAGGAAAAATACTTAGAGACAATATTTTAAGTTAGACCGATCAGTTAAGTAATAAAAAAAGAGAAGATATTTTGAAAATTAATTTTAGTCTTGCACCTGAGACTCAATGCATGTTCCAAACATATTTAAATGCATCTATAAGAGAAAGAAAGGGTATTTGGACAGTTTTCCAAATAATCTTCAACAGAAAATGCAAACTTCAGTATTAATTTTTTTTTTTCAAAATTACTACTTATTGTTTTGCAAAATAGGTAACAATGTCAATGCAATACTTTATTTTTTTTGTCCTTCTCACAGCTTTTACTTCTTATTGCTTCCAGTAAATGAAAAGACCTTCGTAAACTGACACGCATGACAATACTGGCAAATCCCTCAGGATCATTTCTTTTGCGACACCAACAAAATAGAAGTGTGGAGAGATGTCTGAGTATGGATTTTGTACGTCAGCTTCCATGATACATAAATCGACCCATAAACTGTATATATTCATGTACCTCCCCCCAGCCCCCCCACTCTTTGTTCTTTGCTTACTGTATATTTTGCCAATGCAGTAAAACTGCTGSATGACACAAACTTATTCTACCAGACTTTAAGCTGAGCAAGGGCACAGTAAAACCCCCCTACGATGCAGAGCTCTGTTTAATTTATGGTGCTTCTACCTGAGGCTTGTCACTGTGTTAACAGCACCTATGTCTATCTATTCCATTGCTTTTGATCATCTCAAAGGGCAGGAAGGAGCAAGAGAATGCACAAAATTTTGTCTTTTCCAGTATATCATAAAGACATAAACCCAGATTTAAAGCTGTTAGAGGCTGCCTATTATTGTAGTATCAAATAATGGAGCTCCTTCCTGTGAAGTGCTTCTGGATGTGACGGCAGGAGCAATAATGTGACATTATTTGAGTAAATGGGTGGATAAAACAATTGCAGTGATTTCTGTCGGGGTTTTAAGGGCGGCCTGCATGAACTTTGGTCATGCAGTTTCTGCTGCAGCTTGGCACTGTTCTAGCTCTAACATTAATAGATCCCTCTTAGATCTAACAGCCAGATGGTCAGCAGTTGTGAACTACTTACTGAGCCGCTCTTGAAGTTACGCCAGGATATTTGTATACACATATTCTTTCTGCAAGCCAGTGCTATAAGGTCATAGGAAGAGCAAGGTCAGAAATGATGCGTCTCATATTTTTGGGGGCGTGTGATGGCCTAACTGGCCACACACAGTTGCTGAGCAGCAAACAGAAGGGGTGGAGAGAATAATTCATAACAAGCAAGCTATTAATTGAATTTTTGAGTCTTCTTATGTTTGCAAATTGTCCATGAACAGACCCTGATTTTCCGGAATGCATTTGTTACTCAGAGTTATTTGCTGACACAGGAAACAGAAACCACAGAAATGTTGGCTGGGGCTTACCCTTATTTCTTAAAGGCTAAGCAGAACAGCCATCAACTAGGTACTTACCATGGGGCCTGGTGAAAGAAAAATGGATTGTAAAGTCAAAATATAGGAAGCTGAAAGATAGAGATAACCATCATAAGAGAGTTTGCAGCCTCTTGACCTCAGCAATATTACCAGCTACATGCCATAACTTGATCTTTGGCATTAAACACTCTGCTGAGTAGGTGTTTGCTGTGTTACCATCTTCCTGGATGTTTTTTTGCAGCTGTCTTAACCCTTGAGCTGCTGCCATGCTCCTCTTACATTTCTTCCTCTTGACACGTATTCCCAGTTCTCAAGGTAAATTTTGATTACAAAACCTCCTGAAAAGAACTTGAAGGTCATTGCCAGACATTTCATTAATAATTTGAAGATAAAGATATGCTTGTAAGTGTATTTGTTCGACCACTTTTTGCAACTATTTTCATCCACACTATAATTTTTGCCTGCTGCTTTTATCTGAAAACGTGCATATGTACAGTTATGTCCCGAAGCACTTACAGCCTGAAAACAGAAGAAGATGGAAGACAATAGGGAATATAACTTCTGTACTTCCGTTTTAGCATGGCTTTGGTTCACCTTAGAAGTTGAAGCCTTTGCCTTGAACCTGTAACATCCTGGATGGCCTCAGACACCTTTTGGGTGTACCATTAGTGTGTTACGTGGCTGCAGTGAGGTCCCTGCTTCAGTGGAGCACAACAGACAGTGCTACTCTCACAGTCTCTGCCATTTAGAAACTTGCCATTGCCATAGTTACAAATTTGCAAATCGCTTTCAATTTTTATTTCTCACTCCTTTTCTTTCCATATCAGAGAACACAGACTAAATTCCCACCCATCCTTTCCTTTTTCTTTTTAAAATGTTGAACTGGAAATTGTTTTGAGTAGCTCCACTTYCAGCGCATATTCCTGGCCTAGCATAAAACTAATGAATAGCTCATTTGTGAGAAGTGTAGGCAGAAGGAATGTGATTGCAGGCAAATTTCACTAGGAACTGAAACAAACCTTCACAGAGTATTTTCCGGTGTTCAGTCACACTGGCTAACCATTAATTGATGGGAATAAGTGTCTCTAGTTAAATGCAGTATCTAAGTAACTGAGCTGTATAATACACGTTGCTGTGTTGCTCTTAGCATATTGCTTCCACATGTGAGCAGAGAGGCTGTGTGAAAAGCAGCTTCACAGGTGCAGGGCAGGGTGGCCTAACAGGTGCAAACCTATGAAATCTCCTGATCTCCTGTCCTTCTTCTTCTCCCCAGCTTTGGAAAAAAAATCCTAAAACAGTGGGATAATGGTGTGGGAGTTTCTTGTTTATTTGCCCTTTTAGAAAGGAATTAGGGGTTAAAATGGATGAAAAGAATAATACAAGTCAATGTAATGATATWATTAGAGTATCATACCAAGATAGCATCATAGAACAGGTGAATTTTGCCCTCAGAAAACATCTTTTCAGTTGGGCTAGTCCTTAGGTTGGGCTTGCACAACAAAAATATGTTCYCACTTCCTTACTCAGTCACAGTGAAGCTGCCTTGAAGCCAATTACTGCCTCCTGGTCACTTGTCACTGCTTGTCAGGAACGAGCACAGAAGATCAGGAAGATCAAATATATTTATACACCCTCTAGAAAGCCTTCAGGGCTTTTCCAGTTCTCAGTGTGGTGTCTGTGATTCCATCTCAGGTGCATTGCTATTTGACAATTGATACTAATTAGGAAAAACTTTTTTTTCCTTTTCCTTTGTCTGACAATGAATCTACCGTGATGAGGAAACCTGAAAACAGCCACTGGAGCAATGGAAATAAGTTTCTGTGCATAGGGGAAGCGTGTGGTACTAGTTAGAGAAAGTAGAGTGTAGCTGTCTRCTTTATTTTATGAATTTCAGAGAGAGCTAGACTCATCCTCATGCCAGCTACTAATGTTCTCTGAAGACAGAGCCAGTGGAGTGAGACATGCTGCTCCCGTGCCTCCAGTTATCTTATCAGCTTCTACTCTTGATCCCTGGRATGCAAGGGAATTTCTAGCATAAACCTTAAGCACTCCCACAAGCCACCAAGTCATCTTAAATGCAGAAATTATTAAGCTTCTTAATTTAGAGACTTTATTTCTTAAGCCTGAATCTCTCCAGAAAGTGGGTGAGAAAAGTCAAACATTTATTAGAGCAGTCACTCATCTGACGGAGTGCAGCCTGGCTGTAARTAACTTTTTTCTTTCCCATAAATATTTGCCCACTCTGCTCTCCCCATTTTCGGAAAAACCTTTCCTAGAACTTGAAATTTTAGGAAAAATATAGTAGTGTGTGCAAATTAATAAAGTCTGGGATTCTCATAAAATACATACCTTTCATGGACACAGACAGGATGATCCCACGACTGCTTTATCTTACAGAACTTCTGAGCCCGAACCTTGGCTCAGCAAATAGGACATTAGACCACTCTAGGTCACCTCAGCTTGCTGGGCAAAACCCAGTCCATGGATTACTTGGCCAGGAAATACAATATTCCAGGTCYGAAACTAGCATAGATGGCATCAAAGTATTGTTACTGTGAATGTGAAAAAAATAAATACAATAAATCTGTCACATAAATGGCACCTCTACAACCTCACGGGACACCTTCCTTGAGTTTTATGCTCACACATGTAGTACTGCATATTCAACTTCCAGCAGCAATGTRCACATGTTTTGCTGCTTAGGCCTAGTACAGTATTTTYTTTACCTTGCTCTTTCWCCYTAATTTTCCCTTCTTTCTTATTTGTTACAYTTATTGTTCTTCATTTCATTCTTACTTGCTCAGATAGTCATCTGACCTAGTTTTATGATATGGATTAAAGTAAATCCTATAATGTAAGTATTCTTACTTTTCTGTATTCTGCTCTGTCACCTGTGTTTTGCTGGGATTTTGGATACTGGGGCTGGCTTTAGTTGAGAGAGCTTCTGTGTCTCTGAGACCTACCCCCTAAGTGACTGGGATCATGCTGTAAGCAACTTTGTTCTCTGTGTTCTTGGGTACCCATTATCTCATTGCTTCAAAAACAGACTTAATTCTTCAACCTCTGAAGATAACTTTGTCTTTAATTATTCTGTCAGAAGCTCCCACTGAGGTGAATGGGGGAGGGAGAGGGAAGGTCCCCGTATATTTTAAATCTGCAATGCCTGTTTGAAAGATTTCTGGTTTTGCAGTGTTAACTCACTCTGGGTAAACATGCACTTAAATGGGAAAGAAGCAACCTCTTAACAATATTGGGTTAAAAAGCCAGCCAAGATTTGTTCTGATGCAAATCCCTCTGCCAGTTCACAATACTGGCAATGTCTAAGAACATTAAGAAATAAAAGCAAACATGAACATCAAGGAAGAGAATGACCCTTCCTTCTTTTCCACTCTGTGATGATGAATTAAAACTAGAGTTGAAGGAAATCAACAAAGGTTTTTGATAGTGTCCCAGCCCTAGGAAAGGTATTGGATCACATAGGGTGCCTTGGTTAAGGTTTTTCTGTTTTTCTTTGCTTATGAAGCTCTCAACTTACTTTTGTTTAAGAGTTGTGATCAAGTATTGTGTATGATGCTGACTGCTCAGTGCTGTGGCTGATTTTCTTGCCCTCTCTTGCCCCAAGACTTGCTTACTGATCCATATATTCCATTGTAGGAATGCACCTGGAGTTCATCTCTCATTTTCACACTTGCATAGTTTTTCCTTTTGCAGGGTAATGGCTGTTACAGTTGCTATGTGACATACAGTCCAAGAGGTCTATGCAATGTGAAAGTTACATACATCACATTTTCAGGTATGAATTTCTATTTCTATTATGTAAGCATGTMGTAGTGGGGTTTAACTATTGTTACTACAGGATTTTGAAAAAGAGAGCAACTTGTAGAAGGCAATGAGAAGGGGTTCTACATTTAAAACCACAACTTTATGGAAACAGCTAGCTGAAACTACAGGAACCTCTGGCCAACAACTGTGACCACACAGCTAAAGAGATTTTTTATTTTCAAGCCTCCAATTAACAATGAAAAAGACTGAGGAAATGAGAGTGGTAAAATAAGAAACGAGAGTGTGTGCCTACCTGAAGTGTGATACCCCTGAACACTGCCATACCTCTGCTGTAGTGGCAGTGGCTGCTGCCCTTGCCATCCAGAGAGGGACTCGCAGTGGGGCTGATGCTTTTGTCAGTCTCTTGGTGCTTGTGAAAGAAATCTATACACAGACACAGTGTCCTGGGCAAGGCAGTTCTACCAGACAAAGTGTGCCATTGAAATACAGTTCAGGTGGCAGGTACAGAAACCTATGAATATGTTATTTCTTCTCTGCACACACCCACACATGGAAAAGAGAGGGAAACTTGGAAATAYATCTCCCCCAGACAAACCCACAAAGATTAAAAAACTGCTACTTTCCAGGAGTTTTTTTTTTAAACTTGAATAGATGCGATTACAACAAAGAACATCTCTAAAATAAACAGCTCTAGTGTAAGCAGCTAACAAATGGGCAGTATGTATGTATTCTCCTGAGAATAATGTGCAACTACCATTCCAGACCTCCTGAGTTTTTTTATCTGAACCCTAGAGCTAAATTGCTGCATGGCTCTSAGCAAACCACTGTGGGATAGCTTTAACCTGCTCTCTGGCTGGCAGTGCTGGGTAGTTACCATCTAGGTGTGAGTACAGGTAGCTAAGGACAGAGTTAGGCAGGCAGGTCCATCTTTTATCCCAAGGTGAGGGTACTCTTCTGCTTGCAGACCAGAGTCCCAAGGGCTTCTAGTCTTTATAGAACTAATAAAGGACTGGGATATCAGCCTTACTGCTTGTATGTTTTTTATTTCTAGGCATATTTTTTTATGCTTTAGATAAAATTAATCCCATGAATAATGTGCATACAGTACTACAAAACAGCCTGTACCCATGTTTTCCTACTACCTATGGCTACCAGAATTATTTTATTATTGGTTTGTGGTTATTTGGCTTTTTGGTTAAAGAAGAAAGCCTGGCTTTCCATGTGAAAGCCTGGTTTCCTCACAGAGAGCTTGAGTTTTCAGTTACAGTACTCCTGACTGAATGCTTACTCTTTCAAAACCAAGTTTACTTGAAYTAATATGCATGCCAGTCCCAATATTACTGTAATCAGCTTTTTCCATTTCAGAAAAAATATTTTAATTTATATTTAGAAAAATCTATTGATACTTGAACAGTTCTACTGATGCTAGGAGAGTCCCCAACCTAAAATACATGTCTAAATACTCATACAATTTTTGCTTAAGCAAATATTTTTTCACAGTCAGGCAAAACTTACTAACCAACACTTACTCARATCAATATATTTTAATTGAAACTAATGGCAGATAGCTTAAATCAACAGATTTTTCACTGAACTAAGTACATTAAATCAATACATTGCCAAAATCTGTGAGATCTTGTACAAAAGGTATTTTTATTCTTAGCTAAATTAGTTTTATTGAAACTTATGCATATTAAAAGCAATAAAAATACTGACATTCASACACTGCTTATGGCATCAGTACATTCAGAAAACTTCAGGCAAACTTACACAAAGCCGTATAAAGCAAGGAGTTAATTTGCTGTAAGTTAAAAAGAAAAAGGTTCAGGGCTGATTCCTTCTCTTTGCTACAAACTATTTGTCTGATCTTGGGTGAAGTCCTCAGAGGACTAATTTAGGCCTGGACTTTCCCAGCTGACACCAGCACTGTAAGGCAGGCTCCTCTCTGCTCACCACATGCAATCACCTGCTGGAGGTGACTCAGTACATTGATTATTCTGGGAGTGTTCAACCAACGCAGCCTTTTCAACCAAGTAGCTCAAGTTTGGTGAAATCTCTCATTAGTGGCAGATATTGCAAAATTTGTCAACACAAGAGAGAATTGGACACCTCAGTACCCATGGAGATCAGCACACCTCTTACCTATCCATAGATACACAGAACAAGGACAGCAGCACTTCTCCAAAGTGTGTCTTCCTTTACTCTCAGCTCTTGGACTGGGGACCATCTCTGACTTTCTGCTGAGACAACACATCCCAACAGGGTCTCTGTCACAGTTATTATGAAAGCAAGCTGATTGTGGATATAGAATTGGAAGAATTGGTGACTTAAGTGAGAAACTGATAGCATTTTCCCATCTGCTGGATTCCTATTTTCAGCAGGAGATACACAAGAGCATAGACACCACCRTGCGTAGGAGCGATGACACAAAGACAACTGTGTGGGATGGAGGCTGGCACACGGTCATCTGTTTTGGTATTCAGTTACAATTACAGCATAATTAGTCTGCTAATTGCATGCCCAAGTTTAGTCAATGAATTTGTATTTGTAATTACAGCTTATTGAAATGCTCTGTGTTTTCAATGCTTGCCTCTGTTTCCATGTGAGAGTGAAATTTTCTTCTTTCACWCCCCTTGTGTTGATTGCACATGCAGAAATGGAAAAGATGACCATAACCCACGCAGGCAAGTATGTTGAACCCTTGCAAAAATAGCAGCCAAACTGTAACCATCAGTTCTGCAATCACATCTATGGGAGTTCCTGGCCTCAGGTGCAGCTTTGTTGGCTTCAGAGCCAACACTGTGCAGCGCCAAGGGCCACCCCTGCTTACAGAATCATGCTGGGGGATGCAGAGCTCCTGCTACTCAAGTTATCACCTGTTGCAAATGGCCTTTCAAAAAACAGCCTCCATCTTCTGCAAAGATATTTTCCAGTTCCGGATGCAGACAGTTTTGCAACTGCCCCAATAGCAAACTCTTCCCTGATCTTTTTCATGTGAAGTAAGTGGAAGCCACTAAAGCAATGTCATTTCTTAAGCAGAAGAATTGACTTTCTTACAATCTACAGGGAAAATACTTCCTTTTCTTCCATTTAGTTTCCCTGTATCCAGCTGAGAAGCATAATCTAAGTACTAAGGAAAGAACTTATCCCTTAAGAAGAATCTTGGATGATGCTTTAAACARTGTAAAGCTTTGTTTTTATTTGATAAAACGCCCACATTCTTTGAAGATCTGAAGCAGTTGCCAGGAGTTTCTGTCCCACGAGAAGGTAAGGTGGCAGCCACATGACATATGTGCAGGATTTTATGCATTCTACGAGAGGTTAGAGAGTCTGTCTCACTTTCAGAGAGATGCCACTGTATTTATAATATGGTCTGTACCAAGGGAGAATCAAACTGAAACTTGCAGCCTGTACATTCTGTAACAGTTTGCTTTAATTAAAATCAGACATGTTCCTAAGCAGAACTCCAGATCAAAACATYCTCTTCAAACTTTGGGGAAAACAGATAATGGAGTAGTACTTTTTTTTTCCCTTTTTTTTTTCCCCTTAGGTTACTTTAAAAATAGAAGAATTGATTGCACAAAAACTTGGTGCTGACAACTGGGGAGCTATAGACTCAAAGTTCCTTGAAAACTAAGTAGATGGGCCATACTATTTCATTTTCTATGTATCTATTCCCTATGATTTATGATTCCCACAGACCAAGATCTGAAAACTCAGGCCAAAATGCTGAAATGAAGAGCASAAGAAGTAAACAACATTGACATTTCAAAGTAAAACCCTTTCAAGCTCAGTTATCCCTGTTGTTAAGGAAGCTACTGATGTAAGGGAAACTTTTGGAATGAAAGGACAAATAAAAACGTACCTTTTAGGAGGAGCATGAAGCTTGATTTTTTTTCAAGAAATATATTTGATATCTTATCTCTACTCTTGCTTTGTTCAGCRGAGATCTGAAAAGTTATGAACGGGAGAAATAAAACAACAGCAAAAAAGCCCCACGAAAAACCCACCCCAAAAACCACATCCCAAAGCTAAACAAACACATCTCAAACMAAAAGCAAATTTCCACAGATTTCATAGGACATCACAGTTGACAATTTCCATATGAATGTGGTTTTCTGCTTCTCTGCATATCTTTGGTCAAGAGTGTYTCAAATCTGAGAAAAAATGTCATCTCATTCAAGTACTGTGAAGTAGATGAAAGTATCTGAATGAGGAGACAGGGTTTGTTTTGTCATCTAGCTTCTCCTGTGACACTGTTTAGATTCCTACACACTTTGGAATCCTAATTATTTAGCCAGAGCATAGACCATATCCTTTAAATAAGTACCAATATCCATTTGACGAGTTCCTTCACAAYTTAACAGTCAAGTGCCATTACCTATTTAACAAGTAAGTTAATTGAGATGTTGCACACAGCGCAATCCCCTTGTAAATTCAATTAATCCCTCACAACTGGCTCAGATTTGCTGCCCTTGAAGTACTTCCACAGAGATTTAGAAAAGGTAGTATATTTAGTGTGGAGATGAAAGGGAGGGAGAGATGACTAGTCTTTTGCTTTGGCTAGTTTTTGTAAAATGGTCATTATACTTGATAATTTTATATATAGTGTATARGATACACTGTCAGCCTGAGCATCTGAGTATCTCATTCAGGCACATGCAGTTTACACCTATGTCAGTTGTAGTTAATTACAGTGGTATCATGTGGATGGATTGATGTACAAAGCCTTGAGACAGAAAACACAAATTCTGACTTTGTTAATTATTACCACGAGATTAGGAGTGCTTTGGTTGATACGATTTTGTGGGGTTTTGTGGTATCTTTCATTTTTAAGGCAGTCAGTAAAGACATAAACTCTCTACCTTCACATAACATATTTTGTCTTGTTGGTTAGTCCTAAACAAGGATTGAAAAGAGAGAAGTCTTGCTAGCACAGAGAATCAGCATTTTAATTACCCTATTTTGTGGTACAAGGTGGGCTGGTGAGGGACTTCCTACAGCAGGAAGTCAGCACTTTTTGAGTGAGTACCAGCATATTTTTGCATTTCTTTGCTTCAGCCTTCTATTCTTTTTCAAATGGATCAAGTTCCCTTTCTTTGGGTCTTTAGCTTTGTCCATTAGTACATCCCCAAAGAGTTTTTTGTCAAAGAAAGCAAAACACCTTGAAGACAATTCTAGGTTTCTTGAGAGTTATRGCCCATACTTTGTTTATGTACAGTGATTATTTATTGAGTTAGCACTCCCAAAAGGCAGATCTGGATACTAGAAAAATGCATTAGATAATTGCTAGTCGGTTTGCTCTCCTGGTATTTTGTGGTATTTTATGCCGTCTTAATGGCATCACCTGAGATTCTTTGGGCACAAAAATATTTTAAACTGTGGTCTGTGATAAATTTTCAGGAAGTGCTTTTCAAGTTCCCATAGCAAGAAGCTCTSTAGAAAATGTTCTTATGTCCAGGTTGATGTTCTGGATAGTATACTTACAAATGGCTGTACAAATCATAGAGCCACAAGAAAGATTGGGGAAAGAGATTATGATTATTGTAAACCTGACTCCTACAATGAACAAGYGTTTGCATTTAATCTTTCTTTACTGTATTTTGAAAAATAGAAAATAGTTTGCCATGTCATGCTCAGAAATAWTTTCTTAGGTTATGTTCTCAGTCTGAGGTTTGCTAAGAATCACGTCTCTCTCCAAATATCGCTCTCTTTAGGAGCCCTGAGAAGCTCTCCTGGATTTAGAAAATGTTGATGAGAATAAAACCACATTGAAAAGCTCAAAGGTCCAATAACACCTAACTCACTTCCACTATAAGCAGAAAAAATATCAACTTTGAAAATGTCAACATCTACAACTTCAAGAAATAAAATACTGTATTCATGTGYTCATGATAGAGCATGCTGTCAGCACATGAGGGAATCCAGAAAGCTTCAGGTATTTTGAGRTCTGATGGCCAAGGAAGGCTAGCTAATCATCTGAGATGGTTTTAGAAATAACAATGCTGGAATAGCACAATAGACTATATAGACACCAAACTGATGCTATCAATGATTTTTCATTACTCTATGCTCTACACGCCTCTTTTGGAACTAATGCTGACCACACAGCTTAGTATAATTGGGAAGCTAAACTCTATTTCCATTTGATATTTTCCCTGCTGKTTCAATGATAATATTCACATACAACAGGAGGAGATAACAATACAAAATCTATATTACTCTCAAAACCATCTTTTGCTGTCTAAATCCATTGTACTCTTTGGGAGCTAGTTAACTAATTATTAAAACARTATCTAAAAGTAATCAACTTCCAGAAAAATTGGCAGGCCAAATTCAGTTCCCATTCATCCCCAGACAGCACCAGTGCATTGTCATGTATGAGGGAGGATTATAGAAAACAGTGTCAAATTATTACTTTTCAATAGTGGCTAATTCATGTGTGGGTTGTAGGAAATAGCCTAATAGCTTTACAGACAGCCATTACACTCCTTACCCCCTCTTTATCTTGTTCTTTCCTTGCCAGATTCAAGTACAGCATGTGCTATAGAAGGATCTGGGTATCCTTACAAGACCTCTTTCATCTCTCATTGCAGATAGGATCTGGCAAAGAAGGAGTACCACATTATTTTAACACAAAGACAACTGTCACATTATTTCCCCAGTGGCCAATCACCCTGCAGGGGACAAGTTCATCTATATTGTACCTGCTTAACATACTTCATTAACTCTGTCAATTACCAGCTACCTCAGCACCTTTTCTCTTGGCATTACACAATTTATTCTTTCCATGTCCCAAACAGCACCACRGTTCCTACTGCTTCATAATCCAAGTAAGGAGATATTAATCTTAGAAATATGTATTAGAACAATTAGAATAGATTTTCAAGATGGTTTATGGCTTGTTTTTTGATGGTGTTCAGCACTTACTACTATTTTTGAATTTAAATATAAGGGAGAGTCCCCTCTARAAAGCAGACATATGTCTTTTAGAGGGGACTATATTTTTCTTTGACAGAGACTTTCCATAGAAGTTCTCACTGCCAAGTATAGCAGCAAACTTTTCTAGTTTAACATATTTTTTCAAGATAAACTTTAAAGGTAAATAAACAGAGACTTGACTTAAGTCACCTGATTGAGGCTTGCTAGGCTAGGAGCTAAGGAGCATGTTTACCCTGGGCTCTTCCTGCAGGCACTGGAGACAGGCTTGCCATTCTGAATAGAAATTCAGCCTACCTGAGCCAAACTATAYTCACTGACTTGTGTGAGACTCTGCTCCTCACTACAGAGTCTTAGTTAGGTGGCTCTTCATTCAATGTGTCGCTTAGAACATCGTTGTGACAAGCAGAACTGTTGGTTTTATAGAGACAGTTCAAGAGGCTGGAGTTTCAGGTGGCTGCATTGGCCAGCAGAAAGGTGGGTTTGGATGAGGAGCTAAAATTTGGGGATGGGAGTAAGGTGACATTAAGACTGGGTTTCTAAAGGCAGGAACAGTATGGAACAGGAAGAAGGGGGCATGAGAGTTCCAGGGCAGCAAAGGTGAAGGAGGCTCCACAGACAGAAGGTGTAAAACTAGAAAGAGCATTTGTTTGAGCTAGGACTCAGTGTAGGTAATTGAATATTAAGCTCTGCTTATGCTAATCAGCTTCAGTTGATCTGGTGATCTTCAGGCATGAGATGATGATGATTAGGCATGAGCCCAGATCACCAGAGAAAGGTGCTTAGGGGAGGCAGTGTTGTGTACAAAAGGATGATACTCACAACTGAACAATTCCACAATTCCCCACCACCACTGTGGGGCAGGAACAGAATTACAGGACTTTTCCCCACTTCCCTCCCTCCTTCTCTACTCTTTCTCTCTCTCTTTTTATTTTTTTTTAATTTTATTTTCCTCTATCTGGAATATGACAGGTTTCTTCAAAGGACACTTTTGAAACTAAGAAAACCTGTATTTTCACAGAAAAAATCAAACAGTAAATGACCTAATGCCTGCTACAAAGACATCTGATTAAAGCAAATTCAACACACAGTTTAGAACAGACTAGCATCTGAAAGGGAACAGATGAACCAAGAAAATTGAAAGTCAATGGAAATCCTAAATACCTCCTGATTACAGGGAGTTTTCCCAGGCATTTTTCAAAAGGAGCAAGGGATATCTGATCGCTCAGCTCCTGCTCTAATTAGGTTGAAAGGCAAATCCTTCAGAAAAGGGAAGTATGGCTTGAGGTTACCCATTGCAATTGTGGAGTCTGTTGYGAAGTTGGTGGATTCAGCTTTCCAAATGAGTATTTCTTCCAACTGAATATTTTTTGCTGCTTCTCCTTTTCTCTTTGTGTTTTYCTTTTCTACCTGAATCAGTATGCTTCCTCCAGAAGTAGCTGCTGCATACTTCTGCAGGTATTGATCAGTCTCTGATCGGCTGCAGAGAAWGTGACATTACCTGTCATCTTTTCCCACGCTACAGAATTGTAAAATACGAGGTTCCCGTATATCAATTAGCTTCCAAATACTATAACTGCATATTAAAAAATAGCAGATACCTATTGCCATATGCTTCTTTTGTGTCTTCACTACCCTTCAAGACACCTTTGGGGGCATTACAGCATTACAAGTCGTAACATGTGTATAGCCTAAATATGTAAGGAAAAAGGGTCTCCATAGTGAGAATTGTGTCTGCAACAAATGAACATTTTTCTTTAACACTTCCTTACTTAATACTGCTGTCTGGGCAAAGATTCCTTTYAATATTTGTAGGAAAAGCAGTCAAAGTGAATTCTGTAATTGCAGGAAAAATAAAACCTTGTGATTCTCTGATGTGCCCATAACTAGAATTTTTGAATTAATGCAGGAAGGGTTTAGGGAGTTGCAATACACCAAACTACTTCCACTTCTGTAAAAGCTGTTTGCTCACAGCCAGGTGTACTACCTTTTCTCTTTTCCTTTTTTTTTCCCCTCCTCTTAAATAAAAATGAACGCTGTGCAAACACCAGCTGACTCCTTTTTAATCTGTCAGCACATTCTTTACATCTGTGCATAAACATTATTATCACAAACTCAGAGTGTTACTGCAAAAATTATCAGAGTCCTCAAAATGTACTCTCTGCAGTCTCCACTGGAATACAACTTTAATGCGTTAATGCGAGAAGAAGCAAGCTCTAGGAGGAAAAAAAGAAAGGCTTTTCATTTTAACAGAAGGTTAAMCAGGGTTTCCTTTACTATCATGAGTATGCACAGGGTAAATATTTTGTACTTAGTACAGTATTTTCTTCTGACATATAGTTGGTCTCAATAATGTTTCCTATTGTGTTCACTTAAAATATTAACCATTGATGAAAAGACACAGTCTGAGGGAGAATGATACAGCACATGGCRTGTTTTCAGAGATTTTTAAAGATTACCTTGTAGAATGGAACCTCTAGCTAGGTATTAGCATGTCTGTGTGTAGGAAAAACCACAGTCATATTTTTCATGCTTACAGGGATGACCTTTTATATTATAGTACAATGCTTTGAAGCACAGTTATTTTAATTGCTTTATATGCCTATTGAGACCATTCTGTATGTCACTTTGTTATATATAGCACCAAGTCACATATGTTTGGTCAATGAATCTTTTGCTGCCTTGATATTTATGYTAAACTCTGAGCACCAGTTGCAGAAACACTGTGCCCTGGGTTTTGCTGTTGGTGTTTTTTTGTTGTTTAGGTTTTTTGCTGTCACTCTAGCTGTACACCTAATGAGGTGACAGGAAGAATTAAAAATGACAGATTGTTTTGGCTGCAGTGGGGCTGTCTGAGCTGTATTTTCCTGTAACACAGCTCAATAAACTCAGCTTGTGGAAAACCCTCTGCAWGAGATTCATTGCTGCAGCAGGGGTCCAGGTGGAGGTTTAAGGAAGAGCAGTGGCAGGGCTGGGATGCACTGACGGGCACTCAGCACCCCATGGCACTGGCAGCCCTGGGGATACACAGGGCTGCTCCAGCCACCACGTGCTGCTCCCAAAAACAGCTAATTAGAAGTTGTGAGGGTTGGCTATGGCACGCTTATTTGTCTCCAAACAACTACTCTAGCTTTTTGTAACACTCTAGCTTTCAGTCCATAATGCTTCTGAAGTGTGGCAGCACCTTCTGCAGAGGGCCTTCTGAGATGGGRCGTGCTGGGAAGGTGGTGGTGGAAAACAGCCACGGTGGGGATGCAGGGATGCCTCTGTATCTGCACCAGTAAACCTCAGCATCCACATGCCATTTAGCTCCTGGTGAAAGGAAGCTATACAAGGTATACAAGGTATCAGAAGAGATTCCTAGGACTGAATGGTTAACTAYAGGTGTTAGACTGATAGCTGGTGTAATTAAGAAAAAAGATCTGTCACTTCACAGACTGTGCAGAATAAATTCCAGATATCCGCGTGTAATCTTTCAAAATGCCTTTATCTCCAGAGCCAGAAAGGGTGACCACAGAATACCCTGAACCCAATTATGTACTTTCTGATTATCATATTTTTATTTCTCAAGACACAGGGCTAATAAGAAAGATCAAAAATATTTGAACCAGAGTAATTTCAAATGTCAAGAACTAGTTATTCTTACAACAAGCCCCACAGGTCTTGGCAAYGTAAGCTGTTCTCTGTTTGGTTTGATTCCTCTTGGGGAGTGGAAACGAGGGACTAGGAGATTTAAAGTGACTTTGTAGTTTGGAATCAACACATGCTTTCAAGACGTTCATTTGACGCTGGTTTTGAGGTGATTTGTTTCTTCTTGTTTTATTTTATTTTATTTTTGGAGTGGGGGATGGCAGAGCAATGTTGGTTTGATCCTTCCTTCCTTCCAATATTGTTTCCCAGAGAGAAAACTGCACAAGAATTTCAGGGAATTTCTATTTAGTTCTTTGGATTGGAATAGCCCAATCAGGTAAGAGTCAGCAGGAAARATGAATCCAAAATAAAAAATCCACATCAGAAATTTACTTCAGGAGGAAAGGGAATGTAGCCAATAAAATGAGCAATAAAAGGGGGAGGGCAAAGAGGTGGATTCCTCTGCAGCAGGAAATAAAACAAACCTCTGCTTTCCAAATGATTATTTGAAAAAGGATTCAGAAGGTACCTGACTTCATTCTCCTTACAGTTCCTCATGTTCAAGGAGCAGTGCACATATGGATGTTAAGGAAAACCATGTGGTTCCCCACGGATGATGTTCTGCACATGTAATTTCCTACAGGGGAGAAAACAGCTTCAGCCTGTAGGTCTCTGGTTTTTGGCAACAAGACATAAAGGTAGCTGTTGTGGCCTGCTTTCTTGAGATGCTGAGCAGCCATAAATTCTGCTGAGCAGGTGAAGTCAGGGGAGCCATATAGACCAACCCGATGCCTTCAGAGACAGAGCTGGTTTTGTTCATTGTTCTCCAACCTGCTCACCAAGAGAAGTGCCACAGAGGTGCCAAGTGTTCCACCCTCCCAACCAGGGCTAAAGTGCTGCCTGTGTCAGACAGAGGAAGAGGATAATTAAAAGTAACAACTCTATAATGAGACTGAMGGCTTTGTTCCAATCAGGGCAAGGGTGAAAAAGAGTAAGTGAGAAAAATTTAATTTGAAGCTTATCCCTAGGCTGGCAATTGAATTCAGTAGTTATTTGGGTCTCAGACAAACTAGCCAGTTCTGGAAAGGAAAAACGAAGATGGAAAAATACTGCAAGTAATCATGCAAAACAGAATTCTGAGGGTAGCTTCAAGAGAACAAAACAAAACTGTTTTCACTGAGATCAATCATGTTAGTTTCTGTCCTTTTTTTTGTCCTAATTATCAGTGCCAAGCAGGAATCACAGATTAGACACTATTGAAGCTATTTTTAAGTTTAGCTTATTGAAACCTGTTCTTTTCAATGAATCTGCTCAGAACAAACTTAGCTTTTAGATTCTCTGCTATATTGCTCACAGTATCCTGAAAGGAAAGGAGCAGATGCAGATAATTCCTCTCGGGACCAAGATCATTGCAAGGAGTTCAGAGACTCACATGCACACATTAAATTAGGAATTTGAAGGTGGGTGGAGGGGATCTATTTCTTGATTATGCCAAAAATTTGCTGCTCAGGGTTTTTTCTCAAAGCTCTTTGGATTTGGGAGTCCTCTTCTCATTGTGAGGGGATGACAGGCTAAAGACTCCTTTTGCTCTAATGTCATTTGAATCTGGGTATGGTTTTAGGAAATTACATGCCTGGGCATTTAGATTAAAGATTCATCCGAAAAATGCTGTATCAGGGTGAGGAGGGATTTTGGGCCATGCCTCCTGGCAAGGTGGCAACCCAGGTAAAATTCTTCATGACAGCTGGCCATGGTCTGTCTGTCAGGCAGTTTGTGTGGGAGGGAGAAGTAGAAGGCTCAGGAAAAGAGGAACATAGTATTTGAAGGTTATTTGTTTTAATCTCAATTTAACCTACTCTAGGTTTAATAAGAAGGGCTGGGAACAGAAAAAAATATTAGAAATGGAGAAGAGAAAGACAGAGAGAAAAATATGCTGAGGCATATTGGGGAACAGTGGAAAATACAAAGATGACATCTAGAGCTGATCCAAAATATAAAGCAAGCATAGCAAGTTGCAAAGTGATAGAAAATAGGACACAAKAAAGGCAGATAGAACAAAATCTGGATTACCAGAATTGTTATATGCTTCTATGCCATTCTCTGCATGTAAATTCTATATGTGTATCTATTTAATGTCTTCACATCCAYAAAATGCCCACATTTTGCAAAAGTACACTTTTAAGAAGCTATGGTACAGCAAATGCTAACCTTCATTTGTGGTTGTGCTCTAAGAGAATAATTCTTTTAGTTGTTATGACAGACAAATAAAAGTGGAGCAAACCRGTGTGTGTTAAAGACCCATTGACAGCATTGTACACATTTCAGTCAGATCTGCCTGGAGAAGTTGTAGTCCAGCCCTGTGGGCTGAATGGCCACTCCCAGTTGGAGTGCACACTGTGTAATTACAGGGTGTATCTCCCTCTTTAGCTTCTTATGAATAAACTGCTTAAGTGATCCAGTTCCACTGGATGTTGTAAAGCAGTGAGGCACAGCAAGTGAGAATGGCAAGACTCACATGCCAATGTAGACTTYCTACAAGAAGTTAAATAACTTCTGTATCCTCTCCAGGGTACAGCTTGTATAGCTGTCAGTAAACCCCAAATTCTATGGTTTTGTACAAAGCTACTTCATGATACATCTTGACACTTATTCAAGGTCTATATTATGCTTGTGTAGCACAGGTTCCAAAAGGTTGGTGTATTATTAATGAGATAGTGTAAATACTCTAGAACCACCTTTCATCTAAATGAAGGTGATGGTGTTTATCTGTACCCTTTGTATTCATTGTGGTCTTAAGTGCAAAGTGCTTCCTGCTGGTATCTCTGTTACTCATTTGCTGACTAATCTCTTCACCTGATCAGTACTGATTGTAACTCTCAATCTATAACCTTTAGGCACAGTGACATTATGSTTAAATAAAACACAGATGCAAAAATAATTAACAAAGTCTGATACTATACTGGTACTTTTCTGACAAATAGTTTCAGCAAAACTTGTATTTGACAACTAGAAGCAGTATTTTTCGAGAAAAGTGTAAATGGGAGATGAATATACAATTTTTAACTCCTTAATATAGATTACTAAGGAAGAAATAGTTACCTTACAGAAATCAACAGCTTCTTCAATAGGATTGCTTCTGTCACTGCATGGACAGAGTCTTGTTTGATGTCCTCCTACCATTTGTCTTGCATGGAGTCTTTTATCTAAATCCAAAGCAATGCAGTCGTCACYGCTGCAATTCAATAATGGCTCCACAGGAGCTGTCATCCCCAGTTTGCTATTCATCTTATAAAGCCTTTGAGTTTTCAAAGTATCCACTAAAGTTGGTATTTCAATGCTGTGGACAGATCACTTAAGGTTCTTTTGTATTTTCAAAACAGGTTTAAATTGAGGATGGACAGATATTGAAATGCCCAACTTATTGTACCTAGGTGCCGAAGGAGATGATGGAAATGTCAAAAGGTAATTGGATAATCACACCCACCTCCCAGTTGAAAATGTGTGACTTTGTGAGCTTGAATGACACTTCAAGTCAATACTGGCATTGCCTGTGGGGGATGAGCCCCGTGGAACAAAGGGGGAAAAAGATAAAGATGGAAAAAATATTTGAATTAGCCACTAGCAGCCTCAGAAAGTGACAAATTATTATGTGATAACAACATGAAGTATAAGGCAAGAGAGAACTTACATAATTTCTAATCAAGTATAAGATGCCCTTTATTCCATTTGGTATAGTCTTAGAAAGCAGGGTCATTTTGGACTTGAAAGCTAGTGTCTGAARGAACTCACATTTATCATTATTCAAGCTGGATGCTAGGCAGCTGGATTTAGAGAGCTCTTCTGAGGTTTAGGTGGGAKTTTGGGGGGTTGTTTTTGGTTGGGATTTTCTTGCAGATGCCATTTTACCTGGACATACATTTTAGCTGTTTGCCTTTTACTTTTTTATTTGTTTGTTTGTTTTCAGCAAAAGCATAACCATCTTYGGGCAGTAATCTGAAATAATTTAGCACAGAAAAAGAGATTGAGTGTGTTTTTTGAGAGTGAGAGTTAACTTTGGTAAGAAAGCAGCATTCCTACCTGAGCTCAAGTTTAGCTAGGATGCTAAATTTATATACAGCCTTTTCTTACCAGAAATACCAGTTTACTCAGCTTACTATACAGAGATTGGAGTTTTACCTGAAGAGAATAGTCTCTGTGGGAATAACTCACATTGAAAGTATTGAAGGAAAAAAAGCTTCCACTGTCAGAACCAATGCTACTTCCATAAGCACCAAATCCAYCTGTATTGAAAAGCAAAGAAAAATATTTCACTTAAGATTTCCTAAATCCAACCCTATGAATTTATGAGTTTGCCTTCATTCCAGGSCTGTTTGGCACAAATACAGTATGTTGTCCCCTGTTGCCCTTCTGGGGACAAGTAACATAAATTGCTTGCTGTGTGGTTTCCCTGAGTACTGCTACATTCAGTGGTCTGCAAGAGTATTGGAACATGGCCATACAGAAGAGTCTGCCTTGTCCCTGCCCTCTGGGACAGGAGAGGTGCAGATGAATGATTTGGAGGSAGTGTCTGAGCTACTGACCAGTTCTGACCTTGACAGTTCTAGTGCTGCCAGGGAGATCTGCAGGCTTGTGCCAGTGTCCTGTATTGATCTGCAGAGGTCCTGGGAGGCTCTGTAGATGCAGCTCAGAGTGGGGAGGATTTCTTAACACAATTGAAATGCAGCCTTCCTCTGTCTCTGTATTTTGCCGTCTCCCTTCCCCGAGCTAAATCGTACCAATTTCCCTGCCCAGAGCTCATCGCAGCAGCAGAGCCATGACTCACCTGGTAGTTTCTGAGACAGCCAGGCATTCCCCTCTAAATCTCTTCATCCCCTTCAGCCTATTTTTAAATGCTTGGCTGCTATTCTTAAGTGCTGGTATTGAACAAAATGTAAATATAGTGCAACCTCTGGTTTTAACCTTGGCCTCGATCCACTTTTATTCTAGTTAAATGTAATAAACAACAAAGGTAACATAAAGATGTATATTCTTCTTTTTTAATATGTTTATAATTCTTTMAAATACATGAGTCAGCTAAGCATTTAAAAGTAAAATATAGAGATAAAATTATTCAGACAGGGTGATATAATATAGAATTTAAATTGAGCATATTTTAGCAGCACTGGGAAACCTTACCCCAGAGCTAATAATGTAATAGATCTATCTCACCAACATCTTGGAACTCGCAACACAGTTTTATCCACAAAGGAGAGTTCTCTGGCCTACTTTATTAAATACCTTAGAGGACTTTGCCTGTAAGGTTACATATGAACAATACAATTTATTAAAATCCCTGTCCTTATTTTTCCTGTTGAAATTTTWGCCAGTTTCTAAAAAAAATAAAAAACCAAAAGAAACCCCAAAACACAAAGTATAAACAAATCCAACAGGCTAAATAAACATAATTCAACAAACGTTTCATTAAATAGGTATACAGGGAAAACATCCTACAGTTTATTTTTTGCCATCTCTTGTAAACTCATATTGTGTCTGTCACTTTTGCTGTGCTGCATCAGGCAAGTTGTGCTCCTGAGCAGGAGTATTTTTTCAAATCTGAAGCAGATCTGTGGATATAACTGAAAAGTTACCCATTAAAGACAGTCCTAATAAATAAAAATAAGTCAAATTGAAAAACTCTTGCTATTTGTTGTAAATGGAAACTGTTCAACTTTGTTTAACAAATCTTAATGTGCCAAATGCAATTACAAGTCATTGCAAAAAGATACAGACAAAAGTTGAAGCTACCTCATCTTCACTTGGGAAGGACATGGATATTTTGGTATTTTGGTGACTCTTATTTAGAAATGGTTTACATTAACACACCACTGTTGGAGGTGTAAGTATTTAAATCTTTTCCCAAATAGGATTTTACATGAAGTCAGAGAACTCAACATAGTGATGCTAATTTATATGTGTATCTGAGGTTTCTGCTTAGATTCAGTTGTACATTCTAGCATTTACCTTGGAGTTTTTATGTAATTCTGTTTGATCTGAGAATTTAGGATCATTCCACTTAGTGGAAAATGCTAGATATTCAACAATAATAATCACTATTTTAAAATTAGGCCATTTATGTAAGTAGTATTGGTTGCAGAGCTGGAAATTAATGCCATTTTTGCCTAGTGGTATAAAGAATATCCCCAAATCACTTTATTTCCCTTCTCTGGTGCTGCCTACCTGCTGAGATCATAAAAAGCAAATTGATACACATGAAAAAGGGAGAAGCCTATCCTGAAGAACCRAAGAAGGAAATTCATACAACTCACCAGGCAATGCCAAAATCCAAATGCAGATGACTGAACAGTCACAACAAAAATATCTAATTAACCTGTAACTCCTTCCCCGCATATATATATATGTGCTAATGTGATAATGGACTTTACCCTGAAAAAGAAATTAAACAGATGAAATTTAGTGGAAGAATCTTSCACTAAAATGAAGCAATTCCCTGTGGTTGTTGAACTGTATTTCCCAGCATTTACAAAAGCACATTGCTTTTCAAACCAGGGGTCCGACATATGCAAAACTCCAATGTTGTTTATGAACTGATGATTTCAATTAATAAATATTACCAACCATTCATTTTCCACAARTCTGGACTGCTGAAAGTGGAATCAAATTCCAATTTTAATCAGACTTGCCTGTCTGATAAAAATTAACCCCTAAAACAGAAATACCTTAACAAGAGAAAGAATGCACACAAGCCAACAAAGGTAACAATGYTTAAAAGACACAAAGAACTAGGAGGTGCTCACCTCCTCCRCCTTTCTTCTCCATTTCCTTCTCCRCACAGTAGCTGCTGTGAAAGTGAACGGTGAATTTATGAATAAATCTGTGCTGCTTACCTCTTCTGACTTCAGGAGGAGGATGCAGGTGGGCACCACCCATCTGACCTGCAGCGGGCCATCTGCTGTTAATGGGCCATTTAAATCATCCATTGGCCTCCACCCAGCAGGAGGAGCCMAGCATTCCTACCTGGATAAAACCTGAGACTCAGCACACCAGGACAGTGTATTGTCCACTGGAAATCCTCTGGAATCTAGTGGAGAGAAAGTAATTTTTAAAATAAAAGTAATATAAATGTATGAAAAAATAAATATATCTAAATAAAGGTAATACCACCCCCAGCTGGAAGCTTTCTTTCCTTCCTTCTTTCCTTCCTTCCTGCTTAGGGGTGGGCTGGTTCAGCCTTGCCTTGCTGAAGAAGAAGAAGAGGGTGGGCTTAGGGGTGAAAGACTGTTAATATGACATCTCCCATGACCAAGGGCTGCTGGGATGTGCTCACAGGAGGAACCTTTCCTCTGGTGTGGAAGGAACTACCAAGGAAATGTCATGGGCAACTGCTTCAGTCTAGGAGAGAATGAAGCTACAGTCTGGGGGCTCTTGAAGGAAAAGAATGATTTTTTTCCTTTTTTTCTGAGGTACCTCAGAAGATTTTGTAACCTCAAAACMAAAGGAAAGCATTTCTAAAATAGAAAATAATTTGGACACCTTACCCTAAGTTTGGAATAAATTTTTGTTTATTTAGTTTAACAGAGGAAAAACTTTAATGTTATTTGAAATGCTTAGAAGTTTGAATGATTTTTCATCAAGAATTCTGCTTTTTTTTTTTTTTTTCCCATAGTATCTAGTTTTGGATTTGTGCTGAAAACAATTTTGATAACAAAGTGTTGTTTTAGCAATTGCTGAGCAGGGCTGACACACAGCCAAAGCTGGGACAGCTAAGGCCTAAGGGATATTCCGTACCCTGTGGCATCAAGCTCAGCACATAAATCTGGAGGAAGAAGCAAGAAAGGTGGAACATTTGGAGGGGTGGGGCCTTTGTGTTCCCAAGCCACCATCATATGAGGTGGAGCCCTGCTCTCTTGGMGATGGCTGAAMATCTGCTTGTCCATAGGGTGTGGTGAGTGAATTCCTTGTTTAGCTCTGCTTGGTGTGTGGCTTTTGCTTCACCTGTTAAATTGTCTTTACCTCAGCCTATGAGTTTTCTTGCTGGTGTTCTTTCCATTCTCTCTCCCTTCCCACTGAGGGGACTGAGTGAGAGGCTGTGTGGGGCTTAGTTGCTGKCTGGGATTAAACCACAACAACATTATGATGAAAACTACTTTCAAAATTATGTGCTTTACTTTTTTTTTGTTGAGAAGACAAGTTTAGCATGGGGGAAAATGACAAAGATCTAAAGCAGTCTACATAAAAACCAACCCAAAGCAAACRGCAACAAAACCTTCTGCTCTGCATCTAGGCTACTGAAATGTAAAGCAAATATCCAAAACTATAGCTTTGGTTTGGGGGGGCTTAGTGACCTTCGCACATGTTTGAAAATGTTTGAAATGGGTGGGTCCAGTGTTTTATTACAAGTTACTTTGCACCACAGTAATCCATCCTGTTCAGGTCCAGCACTGATCTCTAGGTCTCTTCCCATGCTAATCAGGTTTGTGATCTTGTTGGGGATCTGTCAAAGAATAAAACTCCTCAGCTGAGAGGGTGAAAAGCTGATGCAGGAGGCAATGAACTGTGATAATAGCTAAGGCCAGACAGAGCACCCCATATGTCTGCTTCTTTRGAGTAATGGAAAATATGCACCCCAACAGTAGGAAAGGATGATAACAATAACCTCCCCACTAATGCTGCATTTGTAGATCTTCGGTTAGATGACTAAGTATGTTTCCTCCTCATATTTACAATTTTGAAAGTTAATGTCTTCCTTGCCTTTATTTGATTGATAAGAGTTACATAATTCAAAACTGGGGCAAGATAGTGTTTTAAAATAATATCCCAGGGTAATGAAATGGGACRGTTTCATAGCCTGCAGTTTAACAGGAGAGCTTGTACACACACTCATACACATACAAAATCAATGCACATGCAGACACAATTAGTTTGTAACTATGATTTACTCCACCTTTCTTTTTTCTGCACGTTGCCCAAACCAAGGACACCCTTGTYTCTTTCAGAAATGAAACTCAGGTTTCATATTCTTACAGGTTCCAAAACTGGAACACGCATTTTGCTTCTGGTGCTTCCTCTGTGCACAAGGCCCATTGAAATAACCATGACTCCTAAAGTCAACAGCACCATCAGGCCCTGGATTGACCCATTCAGTCTCTGCTTTCTCTGCCTATTTTACTGTATCACTGGCAGTAGAACACAACTGTCCCTCTTGCTCTCGATGCCACGTGCAAAATGTCAGATACACTWAATATTTTGGGTCTTAGAGCAGGAGCACCCTGTCTCTGGACTGGAGCCAGGAAGAGTATCTCTTAAGTGGGATATAGGACAAAAGTAGGTCCTTTTCAAAGGACATTCCTCTGTATTGTTTTTGCTGCCTGACTTTTTGTTCCTGGACCGTTTTACACATTGCAGGATTTTGCCATTGCTTTCTGAAACTACACAAAAGCCAAGCAAAATATTAATGAATTGTATTSCTGGCATATATGGTTTTCATCTCATGTTTTGACACATTTCCACAGATGTTAGAAACAGACATAAAATAAAATCAGCTTGGTTGTGCTCATTAATCTGATGTTACACCTTCAGATACTTATAAACCATGAGAGTGCAAAAATGCCTTGTTTGTGAAAAAGCACTCAGTACATAAAAATTAAGTATTGACTAGARTTTTTGTGATGTACAATGCTGCAGGAGCAGAAAACCCACAAGAGTTACTGATATCAGATCACTTCCTTGTGCCCTAAAATGCCCATGACATCAGTGGTGACACAGCTTCCCACTGCCCTTCTCCAAGGCTTCCATTGCATGTACAGCTGCACACATGCAGGCTGACACTCTGGCTTTATCACTGCTTACAATGCACACACATTCCCTCTCAGCCCCAGCTGTAATATTTACAGAACAGATTGGATTAGAATATTTGCAGGGAGCCTGTTATGAATACCTCTCCTGATAATTTTTGTGGAAAAACTTTTTGTTTGCTGATTAGCTAGATAATAGCCTTCAGTGCAGGATTTTGGGGTGGGGTTATCCAGAGACTGAAAAGGTGGTGGAGAATGGATACACCCACATGAGATGCCAATGTAGTGGAATATTCCCTCTGCACTCTGAAGTGCAGAAGCAGAAGGGAGCTCCAGGGCAGGAGCTGTGTAACTSTGCTGGCACAGTTCTGAGCTCGAGACAAAAGGTCCTGCTAAAGATGTTGTAAGGTAATGAATGCAGACCTTATCCTTTTAGATTTAAAACATAACTTTTTAAATAATACAAGCCAAAGAAGAAAGTGAAAATGATAGACTTGCCCTTCAGTTGTGTTGTAAATTTTATGCATGACTGAACTTGGAGCACTACTTGCAATTCCTTCCATTTCTTGGCAGTAGTTTCTTGACTGTTAAAGGTCTGCTCCTAGTCTCAGGTCTCAGATTTAATTGTTTGTAATTATAATTAGAACGTAAGATCCTCATCTTCCTGTGTGTTCATGAAGCCAGGAACATCTCTGATCACAGAAAACTCCTACAAAAAGATAATTATGTTTTTAAGGAAATGGATAAACGAAAAAATCTACTCCCAGGATGAAACCTTGTGCAGTCTTGAGTAAATGATAAATTGGGGGTTAATACCAGGGGAAATAATGTCAGATTTTAACAAGACTGGTGAAGCACAAGGAATTTAATACAGGAAGGCTACATGTAAAAAAATAAACCCAACAAAACCAACAAAACCTAAAATCCTGTGTTTGAGACAAGTGTCCTGATTTGTTGCCTGAAATTCACCCAAGTGCAGAGGCACCTGTCCAAAGCCTCTTCTTTCCAAAGCTTATGCAACATCCAAGCAGTGCCCAGCCTTTATGAACGTCTCTGGGAGAAAACTATGGAGGTTTGCAATTGCCTTTAGTGGCAGCAGAACTGTGACATTTTAAAAACACTTATTACTTTTCCCCCTGCAAACTCACTCTATAAAATGTAGCGAATSATCTACTTTTTTCTGTCCTCTCGCAGGTTGTGCAGGGGAACCATACTGAGAATCATGTTTTCAGCACAGAGAACACAGAAAATTAAAATATACTTAGGGTACTTTCAGGAAATATTTTTAGCCATCAGGCAGCTTTAGGTTGTTTGATCAGCTACACCTGAATCTTGTCTTCATGAAGAAACTTAAACAAATATTTTTGTCAGCAGAGGAGATGCCCCCAGTAACAAAAAGCACATTTGATGCATGCTTCTTTTCCTCTATGTTCCAATTTTTTTTTGTGTCAAATCCATACAGTCAGAAGACCTGGATATCCTTTCTTCAGATTTTCAGCTAACTGCAGTGTGTAAAATAATGCCATGCCAAGATTATCTGTACTGAAGATATGGTATGATGAAAGCTGGTTCTGTAAAAAGATTTCTTAGGAAATGGCACTCTGCAAACTTTAACAGATCTCTAGAACATCCTGTGTCAAACACAGTGTGCTGAGATTTTTTCCCCCTCCCAAAATATGGCTACTGTTAACTGTCTGAGWGATAATTTCAGTGCCTTTTCTTCTCTTTCATCAGCTGAATGTCAAGATGATGTCTATATTTCATGTAYATAAAGTGAATGGGGAAATTTTCTCTGTGGACATCTTTTTTGCTTTTTAATAAATTCTTTCTTTTGCCTGAAGAGAATTAGAAGCTGGCTTTTGACCTCCATTAATTTTTTTAATTTAATATTTCTCTGCATGCATTGAAAAATATTATTAACCATACTTTGCACTGCAACATTTCCTCTTCCTCTGATGCTTTCTCATTTGCTGCAGCAGGTGCCCCGTTAAGAACAGATTAGGAAAAGCAAAGGGAATAAATAGAGGAAGYCTGGGCCTAAATCCCACATCTTCCCCAAATACAAAGAGAGTGTCAGCATGTCTCTGTCTACCAAGCTCTTYATAACTGACTGCTTCTCAAGGCAAAGCTATAATTATGAACCCAGGGTTGTTTGACAGCTTTCTAAAGGCAAATAGCACCATTTAAAATCCTGTAAGTTAGAAGTGATCAGAAATGTTCTCTGACTGTGGTACCCTGGGTAGCTATTGCATGTGCAGATGTTCAGGCAGGCTGCGCTCACTTCAATCACCTTGGTTTCTGCAGGGATGCTTCTAGCGCCAGGTAAAGCCCCTGTAAGTGGCATCCTCAAAATCCCGCCTTGAATATCACCATTCCAGCAGCAGATCTTCCCATTCATCCCCTAATGAGCAATTCAGCTCCAAAGGTGGAAGAGACCCTAAGCTTCGAGCACATCCTGAACTCGAGCTGCATTTACCAGCGTGGAACGGCGACGCAAGCCGCCCAAACTTGGAGCCTTCCCGCGGGTTTTGTAAAGCAGGCGGTCCCCGCGAGTCCGGCAGTTCATTTGGTACAGAGGCAAGCGATGTTTGTTTGTTGAGAGGAGAGAAGCGGCCCGGCGGCGGCGAGAGGCGGCGAGAGGCGGCGAGAGGCGCGGGGCTCTCGGCAGGCACGAACAACTGGCCCCTCTAGCGGGGCCGGCCGGGCACTGCAGCCAGCCGGGACCTTCCCAGAGAGCCCCGGCTGCAAAACGAACGCCTTCTTCTTTGATGATGGCCAGAAAAGATAAGAGAAACAAACGTCARCCCTCCCACTTTTCGCTCCCTTTGTGCTTCTCAAGGCACAGCGTCTGTTTTGCCCCTGCCGCCTYGTCAATGCCTGCTCTTTTCTCTGGAGGCTGCATGRGTATTGTACAATGCCACGTACAGCTATTGGCACTTCACAAAGAACCTGCAATAATAAGTAAAAAAGAATACGCCCCTAGCCATACAAAAAGACAATTGCTGCTTCTGGTACATCAATGATTTTAATCTCTCTCATTTTTTTTCTTTCTTTTTTTCTTTTTTTCTTTTTTTTTTGTTTTCTTACTTATTATTTATGCTTTATGTTATTCTGTTATTTATGTTATTTTGTTATTTTCAAGTGAAGGATGCTGGATGACAAATTTGAACCCTTTGAAAGCAACAAGCTTGTCCTGGTTCTTAGTTTTCCAGCCTCTGTTAGAAGCAGCCTATGGGCTGAAAATCCCTATTTACATTCTACCACATGGATTGTTTGGATTCAGATAGTTAATGACTGGGAAATAATTGAAAAGTATTTAATGGAATTCAGCAACAATAAAGGATAATTTTGCATGAAAGTTTTTGTAAAGGTTATTGTCTGAGGAAATGGGTTCAGGGTACTTTTCCATAGAAGAAATGGAAAATGCAGAAATTAATAGAATAAAGTAAGGAAGTGAAAATCAAGCACAGAATGAACACACCCCTTGYCTTTTTCCCCAAAACCTCTTTCATTCTGTTCCTTCCTGGAACTCCTCCTTTTTTTTATTTGTGACCACTGGTTTTGCCCACATCCTTCAGCATTTGAACACATGCTTTTCATTTCTGTGTTCTTGCAATGTTTCCTTGGCATTAGGTAGAGACACTAACATCACTAGCTAAAAACTAAAAAAATAGGAGATAACTGTGCTTACACCAGAAAAATTTGCATCAAAACAGGCTGAGCACACATACTTCTCCAAAATAAAAAGCCTTGTTTTAGCTGACCAGTAAAATAGCCCATGGGTTTTCATGTCAGTTTTGTTGGCTGGCTCAGGAGCAAATCTCAATCAGACACTTATGGGTTTTTGGTCCTATTGTGGCTCCTTAAGACTAACATTTTTCAGAGATTATGAGATATGATGAAAAAAGGCAGTGAATCTACTCTTAYGACAAAAATTATGTGTAACAAATTATCCCCTAAGAGCTGGTACTAAAACCAGCTTAGTGTTCCAGAAAACACAAAATAAAGGCATTCAGTGCTCATTAAAGTGTCTGCTTCAGTCTTGTAACATGCAGTTTCTGAAGAAAATTTTATTTCCTCTCCATTGAACTCAGAGCAGGACACAGGGAAACTGAAGGCATYTGAAGCCTGTAGAATGCCTAATTTTTATAATCAATTGTGAACTCAAAATKATCTGTTAATAATGCATTTACTCCCAAATGCATCCAGTAGATGCATGTTACTGGAGCACCTCTTCAGGAGCAACAGCACATGTCATAGCTTGTTCTATACACAGGAGCCTTCTGAAAGAAAAAAACTGGAAGATTGCAATATTAAAGCCAGTTATTTGTCAAATTAGCCATAGAAAATTTAGGGGTTGCAAGACAATGAATATGAAGTAAAAACCATGAGAATTCCCAAGTGACATGAATACAGAAAGAGATGTGGTTTGACAAACAGAGGAGTAAATATCTTAACAGGGGAATGGCATAATCTAATCTAATCTAATCTAATCTATGATTAAATAGGTCTGGTTCAACCCAGATTTCAGTGATTCATTTTTCTGTGTCTATCCTAAATGTTTGAGAACACACACACAAACACACACACACACACACACACACACGTGTGAAAGTGTCTTCTAAGAAGAGGGTGTTAAAAAAAAATCAAATCTGAATGCAGGTTTATGTATTAGTCCACTTAAGCATTCATATTTCCCCATTTGATTTTGTCTCTAAGTTTTGTTTACACCAGAGACTRTCCACATGGTTGGTCTGTGATTTTCCCATTGACACTAAGATCATGATGGTCTCCACTGAAAGGACTGTCACATACTATTTTTTTTTACAAATCCCATCATGATAAACKATAATGATACTTTTTAAGATGTCATGATATGATATGATATGATGTTAATAAATATCTTTGCAAATCTAAATGGCAGTGTCATTAGCAGGATACTTCATAACAGCAACCCTGTACTGTACAAGATCATGCGTTCCCTTCCCTTCTCTTCCCTCCCTTCCTTTCCTTTATCTCATTTCTTCTTACTACAGGTATTTCCATGTAACTTCTGTTCCTGCAGTAGTACCTTCCAAACCAGAGCATTAATGCTCTCAGAGAATTTCAGAGCAGTGACTTCACTGTACGGGTGCAGCTCTCTGATAGGGAACCCTTTAAATGAAGATCTGTAAGTCTGAGGAAAACTGYATTATTTGGAAGAAAAATAGAAATAAATAGAAAAAGAGCAGGTTTAAAATATGTGTGGTTACATTGTGGATTCCAGCCAGATGTTTCATTGTCTCCATTTTTGCTTCTGTAATTCCCACAACTGCACCAAATATCTGAAAACCACTTCATTCTGGTTTTGTACACATAAAAGGGATTGTCTCTCTAAGGAATCCTTTTTGTTTCAAGAAATCACACTAAAGCTTAATATTAGTAGTTATTGAAACACTTCAGAGTCCAGTTAAATCACAGAGCAAAAGAATTCAATGTCTTATCTATAAGAGAGAGCTCTGAACTGAAGCGACTGTAGATATACACTACAGCTGTTGAGAAAAGATCCTACATCAGTCCAAGATCAAATTAGAGATAACATCATATCTGTATCAGGAAATAAAAGAAATACAAATCCTTGAAGGGTAGGTGTAAATTGGATAAGCCAAAATCCTGTAAGACTAAGAGAATGCAAGATATATTCAAAGTCAAGAGCCAAAAYTTAGGGTTTGTATACCAGGAAAGTGTCATATTATATATCATAATCCCATGTGAGACAGCATTAGTTGGGAAGATTTGACTTCACTGTTTAGTCAAAGAGCTGATGTATTTCAAAAACAAAAACAAAAACAAGAAGAAATTCGAGTGTAACACGGAATCAAAGTTACAATTGTAGGAATATRGAAGTTATGGGTAGGGCAAAGTACTATTGTGAATCTTGTATGTGAAAATGAAACTAGGAAATTTGTCTTTTGTGGACAAACCAAAGCCAATGCTAGATATCACATGTACTGTCACAGGTATACATGTAAATTTTAGTCCTATATGTCTACAATAGTGTTGTTTGTGTGTTTAGAAGCAGCAAGTTAATCTATAAATTGGAACAGTAAACTAGAGAAGCCAGAAGATAGAAGCCTGAAACTCAGAATAAAAATAAATCAGGTTTTTTTATCCTCTAACAGCTAGAAATCCTGGAAGGGTAGAAGAAAGGCGAGGGTCCTGCTGTGAGCATGAGGCAGGCTCCATGGATAGCTGATGAAGGTAAATGCTAGTGTACTAATGAACCATTTGTGCCTGAAGGACTGATTTTGGAAAAGTTAAAGTTGATTATTATATTTAGCAGAACTCTATAAAGTCTGTAAGGATTCTGCTGACACCAAGTTGAGGATCTCAGCATCTTTATTCTATTCGTGTCTTCATAAATCCACTGTTGAGACTAAAACAAATTACATGCGTGAAAAAGACTTCATGAGCTTTTTTTGCAACTGGATGGGAGGATCAGTGGTACCTGTCTGTTGTTCTGTTTAATCTGTCCATGACAATTTGCTGGCAGCCGCAATACACTAATTTTATGAACTCTGGGTTCATAAAAGGTTTCACATTTATCTAGAAGATTTCATTTATTAAAACAATTCATTTTAGAATATTTCTATACTATTCAACTCAGGTCTAATCTATCTTGGATTCCAAACAAGACATCAGTATGCTGGAAGTCCTTGCCCACTTCCAAGGACTTCCAACAGAATAATTTTTCTATATTTCTAGACACTAGTAATAGAAAGGTTGAGTGATGTTGGACTGAGAAAAAATCTTATAGGAAGTACAACAGTAATATGGCAATAAGCAATTGACATTTCCTCAAAAATACCCATCTTATGTAGATCCTGTGAATACCCTTATCCCTGGAAATAAGTAGAAGAACCACCTAAGAAGATGGAAAACCATGGTCAGTCTTCTTGGTATGTCCAATAAGTAKCTTTTCTATTTCACTCAATAGGAGACTACATTTTTTACCTGGTTTGCCTTTGAACACTCACATCTTTAATGAATTCTATCTTCTTACACCATAGAATCATAGAATTGTTTAGGTTGGAAAAGATCTCTAAGGTGATCTTGTCAAACCATTAACTCARCACTGCCAAGTCCTGCCACCACAGGATGTCCCCAAGTGCTACATCTACGATTCTTCTCAATACCTCTAGGGACAGGCACTCTACCACTTCCCTGTGCAGCCTGTTCCACTGCTTGAGAGCTCTTTTAGTGAAGAAGWTTTTCCTAATACCCAATCTAAACTTCCCATGGTGCAATTTAGGCCATTTCCTCTTGTCCTATTGCTTGCTGCTTGGGAGTGTCCCTTATATTTCAGTTTGTTTTCAAGCTTTTCTCATTTTTGGACCAAAATTTCTTCTGCACTTCTATACTTAAGCTTACTTTCTAAGTAAATTCCCCTTCTGCATATTTGATTTGAAATCTCACATTCAAATTTATATTCCAGTCAAATTTATGTTCTAGTGCCCTTGCTAGCTTCCCTCTGTGCTTGTGCTGTAATATTATGTCTGAAGCATCTGCTGGTTCTCCTTGAGCTTCATTCTCTGTATCACTAGCACCACACTACTGTCTTTTTTGAAATCTTTTTTTGAATTTGGTTTTAAGAGTGCTATCCCTTCCCAAGCGTTTTAAACTCTACCATTCCATGCTAATGCTTATCCCAGTTCTCTTTTGATTGAATCATTTCCAGCAAGTCCATCCCTCCCATTATTTTTATATTTTTCCATGTAGAAAATTGTCTCACTAATGCACTCATGGACTTGCTGGACAGCTTGTGTTCTGTCATAACAGTTTTACAATAGGTTCCTTGGTAGCTGAACGAAGAAGATAAATGCCATAATAACAAAAGCCCCTCTTCCTTCTCCCTTCTCTTAGATTTTCTATCTGAGCAGATGCYATATGTCATGGAATATCTCTTTGGTCCCTGTGGGTCAGCTTTCCTGGCTATGTCCTCTCCCAAGATCCTGCTGCCCCCCCTGCACCCCCCCATCCTTCTGGTGAGGAGGGAATGTTGGAGACACAGCACTGATGCTGTGGGAGCACTGCCCAGCAGTMCCCAAAGCACTGGTGTGTCACCAACACCTTTTCTAGATACCAATGCACAGCACAGAGATATGAGGGCTGCTGTGGAGAAAATTCACTCCACCTCAGACAGGACTAGTGCACGTATGCAGACATTCAAAAGGAAGAGAAAGGAAAATTACTTCTGATTGATGTACTAGAGMAAATCAGACCATATTTGCCTTTTATAAAAAATACAGTCTAATAGTATCCACATCCAATTTGGCTKCAATCTGAATTGTGTTACAGTGTCTTGAAAATGATCAGTGCATATTCTATGTTCTTGGATAGTGATTAAGCTTGCAAGCAAAAACATTCTAAATTCTATTTTTGACATTTATTAAAAGCCAAGGATATTACTGAAGTCCTGACATACATGATCCTTCAGTCTTTAAAGTGCTAAAAATCACTCTAATAAGATTCATGACTTACACCAGTATTGTAATTATTGGTGCTAATTTTCCTCAGACCTGCTATTGACAAAGTATATGGACCAAATTAACCTCTGCAATCAGTCAGATTCTCTCACTCTGTTTCTCTGAAGGTGGATGTGAACCATGCTGTAATGTAGCTCATAAATGGGCATTTGTCAGAAAGAGTTTGCAATTTAAGCACTGGCTGACAGTTTTAGACTTAGAAAAATTGGAGTAGATCCATGGATTCAGTTTAAGTTTTTAAAGTAACAGTAATCGAGGCTCATAATTGTAGTATTGAGTACAGAGAGAAAAACAGAAGCATATGTGCACACAAACAGAACAGTTGTTCTTGAAGTCTTAGATCTGCTAAAGCAGTTACCTTGAACAAAAGTTAACAGCTATAGCTAGTAAGGCATTTTACAACCTCTTTGTCCTTCACTTAGTCCTGACTAGAGACTTGGAGAAGATACCAACTGATGTTATAGCTCAGTGCAARAAAGGATCAGGTAAAATAAACAGCAGAAAACCTCCTCTGATTTTGTCTCAGTAGAAAGCATAGCCATACAAACAAAAAATTGATTTTTTTGTTTGTTTGGTTGGTTTATTTTGTTTTTTCTTTCCCGAAGCAAAAATAATACAAGGAAGGATTACAAGGCATTTCCACAAAGGAAAACATCTTTTTTAAAATCCTACAGACTTTTTCTTAAATTATCTTTAAGAAAGCCTAGCATACAAAAGGAGGAAGTGCCTGTATATAGGCACTTACTTTTATTTTTTTTTAAATCCTTTCCTAAACAGATATATGCTTAGGTGATATATTCACAAGCAGCAGAATTTGTGGCACTCCTCCAGTACTTCTGTTGACCTGGCTAACCCATCATTATACACTGTTCAGTTATTTCCCAATATTTTTTCCCCTCAGAGGTTCTGGTCTACCAATAATAAGCTTACAGGGTTTGATTTCTTTAGATAAGGATTATGTGGGATTCTTTGTTTAKATTTCACCTAAATTCATTAAGAAATAGTTTCAAAATGAAAACGGAACAAACACTAGGCACAATCTTTTTGCAGAGCCAGCAGCAATGAGCTACTTAACTATAGCTTTGATAGCTGCTTCTCCTGCAGTTGTGCTTCATCTGCCTTTAAACTGTTAATGCAAGAATACATKCATTCACTTTTGGTGACAGTAAGARACATGGAATATATAAACCTGCTTTCAGCACAGAATTTGCCACAAGGTTCTTAAGCCTTCATTGGCTATTTTGTAAGTTCCAGTAGTTTGTGAACAGAAAAATCCTTTCAAAGCCATTTTYCTGACTCCAACCCAATGGTTTAATGCCAAATGTAGCTCTAATCAACTTCATTTTTTACCCCTTTTCATACCTGAAATTTAAAGAAAATGAGGACAACAGTAGAAAGAATTCATTATATACATATTAGTACTATGAAGTCAGGAAACAGGATTAATCATACCCAAAATACCCAGAAGAAAGTGTGTTTATAATCCCTGTACATTCTCATTAGCCACTTGAAACCAGTCTRTGGAAATCTCTAATTGGGGAAGAAATTCTATACAAAATCTTTGCCCCTGAATTGACTGAATCAAGGCTCTAGGGGAAAAACAACATGATTAGCTTTGGCAGTTAGGCTCAGCTGAAAGACTGACTAAGAAAACAGATTCCCTTAAAGAATATTGCTGCTCTTGGCCTAACTCAGAGCACACCTCTAACTGTGGTATGGATGTCCTTACAGAAATTGTGAGTCATATCCAGTGTGATTTTGAGTCCAAGGAAAAGGGCTCAGAGGTTGATTTTTGCCTTTCTGTTCCTATGAGGGTTACAATAATCACAGTTACTTATTAACAACTTTCTCCTTATTTTAGCATAGACTTCAGATATCTAAACCCTAAGGGGAGATTTCCTAGTTTTTGAGAAGAAACCTTTCCCTGTTTTTTCCCCTCTAATATGCTAGTCATCATGGGTAGTAAACTCTCCATCTGACCAGACTGTAACTAGGAAATTTGAAAACTGCACAGAATGAATTTGACTACAGAGATAGACTTGGAAACTCTATCTCCATTCTCCAGCAACYCTCTGGTAAGTTCTGTAGCTTTTGTGCTCTGTCCAAGAATGATGGGATGGTAGCTGAATGTCACTGAACACACCTCTTGTGATAGCTGTGTTGGCCTGACAGAAAATAGAAAATCTACTGAAATTATCTAAATGGAACCAACCTAAGTCCAGGGAGTGCAGCACCAATCTTGTCCTCCTGTTCTATTCTGCTGTTCTGTTCTGCCTTCACAGWGATGGTAAAACACATAAGAAGCTGTGGAGGAAGAACTGGAGAGGAGATCTAGGCTTGTGAAGGACAAAACTTGAGTTAACTTGTCCACCACATGTTAATAGTGCAAATGCTCCATATAGATTAATAATGGTGAAGTGGGATGTTTTCAAAGAATCCTGCTGGAATGAAAAAGTTGTTTAGAGTGGGTAAAGTCAGGGTAAGGACAAAAATGGAAAAAAACATCATCTCTGAAGATGGCTGAGCAGAAGCAGAACTGGGACAGAGGGCCAGCTCAGAAAGTTTGTGCATAAAAATTGATGCCTGAAAAAGGAAAGAAAAAAAAAACCAAACTAAAGGCACACCAAAGGAACAGAGAACACTTCCATTAGCTCTCTTATAATGTGAAAATCAAAATAGCTATATATTCTGGCCAGGCAAATGTATGCAAATGTATGTAAATGTCATGCAGATTGTATCTTCAGCTTTTTTGATGCCCAATGTAGTCAGGTCTATAATAYAGTTATCCAGAAGAATCAGTGAATTCTTGCTGGCGAGGCAGAAGCATTTGGGTATGGATGGAGATCAAGTAGTTTTTCTTCCAATTCTTCTTTAATGACTGAAGCAGAGTGGATAACTCTGAATTAGGCCATGTGCTAACTGGAAATCATCTCTAAAAAGGATCAGAGAAGCCATGTATCTATGCATTGAAATAAAGGGATATATATCTTCTACTATGAATYCCAGACCATGAGACTGTTGCTATAAATCACACTTTAATTTCTGTGATTCACATAAGGAGTCACCAGAGATTTGGGGAGAATCTATCCAGAGTTGAATATCTGTGTCTTGTAAAATTAGCTAATATATATATTACATTCATTTAATTTTTTTTTTACAAGCAGTAGTATACACCAGGAAGTACAAACCATCATTCCATACTCTACACTGGATTTCTCTTTAATTATTTTATATTTCTGTTTAAGTATTATTACCTGAGTTTTCACATTGTATGTGGCTTTTTGATGAGTCCTGAAAAGACAACTGAATGCCAGCATCTGCCCTTCAACAGACAAAGAGGCTCAAAGACAGGAGAGGGAAAAAGATAACAGTGGCTACTGTTTGTGGAACATTCCCAAGCATTTTTTGCAAATAGTTGTTCAAATGAATGAGCTGTAATTAACTATTCAAATCCTTTTTGTGTTTGCTTTCCACAAATATTCCAGCATATTGGTTTATTGGCATGAATGATCAATGCAGTGATGACTTTGCATTTGTAATTATTATTATTTTTACTAGCAGGCAGATTCTGAGAGATATCYTCAACCAATTAGGGAAAAAACCACATGACTGATATGTCCAATAGAAAAAGTCCCTTCTATTTCTAATTATTGAATTGAATTACTTTGTTTAAATTGCCATCCAATAACCTGCATATGAAAAATATTTATAGAAATTATTTAACAAAAAAACCCAGATAATTGCATGTGAAAATTACAAATAGAAAATGAAGCAAAAAGCCCCACATCACAAATGAATTATTATGTACCCAGTTCTGTTGCTGATATATGACGTTCTCTAGTATTTCAGCTGTATAATTATGTTTTATAGAGCCCTGAACTGCCCAGTAACTGGATGACTCAAGGTAATTCAATGACTGTATTTCACCACTACCTCCAGAAAGTAAAGTGCAACCAACAGTTAAGTTCAGCCCTGATGGTATCAGGGAAGTCTGAGTTAAGCTGTAACATGCTGTTTCACCTTGACTGAATCTTCATCACCTTATCTTTATCTAACAGGTCCCCCACCAACTGACAGAAAAAGTCAAGATGCTGGACTGAGGAGCAGTGGTTCCATGTGTGAAACAAGCTTTGCATTGGTGAATTTATAATAACGGAAAACATTCAGTTTTCTGTTCTACTTACAGAGTAATGTCTCAGGGAGAAGGAAATGCAGTGCCCCATTTTGGAAGGTATGTTTTCCTAGCTAACAGCAGCACACTACAATTTCCTCTGGAGCAGCTCCCTGTACGAGTCCCATTTCAGACTACTCAGTACCACACATCAAGGCAGTTTCAGCTAAATTCTGTAAGTGCTGGATTTTTTTAAAGTTTTAGTTTAYCCCTCTCATTATCAAATCTGTAGCTGTCTCAGGAAGTTTTGTCACGTCTACCTTCTCTTTATTATGGAACAGCAGTATTCTCCCAATTGTTAAGGTTGCACCTAGATTTTAAAGTCCTGTATTTGCCCTTCTTTAACTTTGGCTTAGAAATTGGTTTGGCCTTAAAATTTCCATACTTTGAAGGAAAAGAAGGATAATTAATTTTCTTCAAACAGTGTATAATCAAACTATTTTTAATTTGGAGGTCAATTAAAAATTACCCTGATTGAAAATTTACTTATTTAATATTTTGCTACCTCTAACTCAAAAGCTGCTTATTATAACCTCTTRAAACTTTTCCTGCACTTAGATCCTTTTGATAACTCTCAGGCCTCTTAATTAAAAATAAAACCCCCAAACTGCAATTTTGAGAGTGTAGCATATTTTTCCTTCAGATTACCTTTGGCCATAGTCTTGTGCCTTTATTTCAGCAGATTGGATTCAGTAGGAAAAAAAGTGTTGGTTCATTGGTTTATTTTGCAATAACGAGTATTCTTCTAGGGAAGAAACAATAAGGTATCTTCACCATACGTGCAACTAGAAAAAAAAGATAAATTGTATCATTTTTTAGATTTTTAATTTTATTTGAAAAAGGAGAGTGTGGTGTCTTGACCTTCACTGGATGCCACATGTTCCCCAAGATTCCTTATCCCCTACCCCTTCCCAGCTGGACAGGGGAGACAAAATAAGATGGAAAATGGGTCATAGGTTGAGATAAGGCAATTTTTTAAAGCAAAAGCAAAAGTTGAGTGCACACAGGCAAAGAGGGAAAAACAAAGCTTTTTCTCCTTCCCATCAGCGAGCGATGCYGAGCCACTTCCTGGGAAGCAGGGCTTCAGCACGTGCTATGGCTGCTCTGGAAGGCAAATATTGTCCATAATGAATGCCCCCTTTCCTCCTCCCTCCCTTAGCTTTTAAATATGAGCTGATRTCACAYGGTATGGAATATCCCTTTGGTTTGTTTGGGTCAGCTGGCCTGCTTGTGTCCCCTCCCAGGATCTTGCCCACCACTAACCTACTGATGGGGGGAATGCTGACAGACAGCACTGATGCTGTGCCTGCCCAGCAGTACCCAAAACACTGGGATGTTATCAGCACCTTTCAGCTACAAATGAAAAGCACAGTACTGTGAAGGCTGCTATGGGAAAATAAGCTCCATCTCAGCCAGACCCAGTACAGAGAGCCAGGCAGATCCTGTAAAAATCAGTAAGGATTTTATTTTAGCAGGTTTTATGCATTAGTTTATCAGCCCATGTCWGTAACGTGCTCCTGGAAGGAACCTTTTGATCATTCCCATTCCCCAAACCTACCTGGGTCCTGTTCTGTCCAGGAGTCCTGGCTGGAACCAGTCCTAAGGAAGGACACCTGAGAAATGCGATGTGAATGCCAGGTACTCAGCGCCTGCTGCTGCTTCTCATAGGTCTGCTCCATAGTATCACTCTACTTGTTTCCCTTGATGTAGCCAGAAGAGTGCAGAACTCCTTGTGGAAGGTGAAAGCAGCTGCCCCAAGAGCAGTAGSACATGCAGAAATGGAGAACACAGAGAAGCTCCTCACCGTGGGCCCAAGTTAGCAGTTGGGAAAAGCAGGCAATTAACAAAGAAAGTTAAAAGGCATATAAAAAGAATTTATTACTGATGGGATTGRGAAGGAATATTTTAACTAAATCAGAAACAAATGAAATCTTTCAAATGGCACAGATCCAGAACTTGACCRGGATTGCAAAATTGTCAATCCCTATGCAGGAAAAACAGAAGTATTCATCATTAGCATGATGTATTCATCTCTTAAAGTGATTAATTAAGTACTTTCTATTCTATTAGTAACTGGGAAGGATGTGAAACAAAAACCATTAAGCATTTTAAAATCTACTGTGCCCAATAACTTGCATCCAGTAGTATTAAAGAATTGGTTTAGGAGCTCTCTGAATATTAATGTTGATTTTGAACAAATCTTGATTTCTGGGGAAAATGTTCCACAGGACTAGTAAAGAGTGCTGCTGTTTTAAAAAGAGTGAAAYGAGATGATATGAGGAGCTAAAGGCTACTTAGTCTAATATCAGCTTCTCTTAAAACCACGGAAGGTCTCGTATGGGACATAATCAGTAAAAAASTTCAGATTTTAGCATAAAGAATGCCTGTTACTGTGGTTTAATGGAAAATAGATCTTTTCAAGAAAATGTGCTAACATTTTTTATAAGATCAGCTAAGTCTGGGTGATAAAGTGTTGACATAATAATAGATTTTTGTGATTAATCTCACCACATTTATGTTACATTACAAATTTTAAAAATAGCACTGTATAGACTCAGTACAGATCAGTGTCAGAAACGAATGAAAGAGGTTAAAAATCTCCTAATGCATAAAGCACAGTTAGGAATTGCAAGTGGGATCCAATATAAAATGAAGGCATTTGTAACTACTGCGTAGAACTTTAGGAATCATCTGGAATTAGTCTTCTATGATACTTTGTATTCTCCAGGACTCTAGGATGATTATGAGRAGGGTGCTCAGAGAAACTTAAGGGTAGGGAAGTCTGAAAATCTGTGACATGTTAGCCCTCGCTAACTGAGTCAGGCTGAAATAAAKGCTGTTTCTATCAGTTGTTACCCTTGAAAATTCTGGGTACCTCTATGCCTGTCTAGCACTCTCTTTATGAATCCACTTCAATTCTTGGCTCCAAAGCTCTCCTCATTTCAGATTCTTACTGCAAATTATATGAAACAGTGAATCTTTTCTCCATTTTCCTCTTTCTAATTGCTTTGTCTCTCCCTTTGTGTGCGTGTTTTGTAAGACATACCTTCACTTTAGCTTTCATTACAGTTTGTAAATTTGACATCCATTTTTTCATGGTCAACAGGCCCAGTGACTTCCATCTTTTTTCATAAGAGCACTTTTTTATGCTCTTGATCATTCCCATTGTCCTTCAGTGAACCCTCTCTAAATCAGCATTATTGTTTATAAGATGGAGTCACTGGTACTGCACRCAGTATTTCAGATCAGACTATAGCATTGGCAGTTTAATCCTTTCTCTATTAGTTCTCATTCTTTATGCATCTTAATATGTTTGCTTATCTTGTACAGATGCACATTAAGCAGAAGTCTTTACTGAAGTAATTYACAAGGATAACTAGGTCCCTTTCTAAAGTTGGTACGCTAATTTAGAGCTCTGTGAGGTGTTGAGTAATTAATATTTTTTCCACCTGGTATACCTTACTTTGCTTTTGTTGAGAMCTCATTTGTCAGAGTGAGTAGGTCACACAGTTCTGTTTGTTTCAGAACGTGCACACAAACATCTCTGAACTTACGCTGAACTATTTTTTATCCCTTGCAAATTTTGCTGCCTCACAGCAATTCCCACTTCCCAGATGATTAATAAATAAGTGGATGAGCAGGAACCTTGGGGCCCACTGCTGTTATCCTTTGACATGATGAAATTGACCATTTAATCCTGCCCTTCACCTCGTTTTCCTCCACCACTTCTTGATCCATCACTACTTAGCTTCCTTCATAGCTTCTCGCAAAGAATTTTGTCAGTGGCCCAGAGAGGTTAGAATAAATTATGCCAGCTGCTCTTCGTTATTAACAAATTCAAGGAGTTCTAGGAGATTAGCAGAACAATATTTCCCTCTGCAGGAACTGCACTGATTGGCCCCTATTTGGTCATGGTCTCCCAAGTGTTTTGCTACTTTGTTTTAAATTATTATTTAAACTAATTCATAGTCTTCACCCGTAAAGCTTCCTGGTCTATCATTCCCCAAAACACCCAAAACCTCTTTGAATATCTAAGTATTTAAAGACTCACATATTTAAAGAATATTTCCATATTCATTCTGGTGTTCTTCCATGTAGTCATCCATTACYTGCAGGTAGCACTGTGTCTTTAATGGTGGAATTTCCAAGTAAYGGTTTGATGGTAAAACTACAACTGATGAGGCAAGCTGTAAGCACCTAAGAWTGTGGCTTTTGGGTAAACAAGCAGAGTAAAAGCAGCTTGTAATAGGAAGTGCTGTTGCCAATGAATATGTATAATTCCTTACTCATTCTGTTATTTTGAATACTCTGGTACCTAGGCCCAAACATCAGAAAGAACAAAGAGGCTGAGACAAAGACTCATATATTAAATAAGGTTTGAAACAAAAAGCATGCAAAGAGCTGAAATACAAAATACTTAGCAGGGCATTAAGGAAGTTTAGCCCATCTATATTCAGATGAACAGGTGACTTAACTGTGTTCAACAAATATGTAAAAGGAGAAGTGTTATTTTTGATCTTCAGAAATGGAGCACAAAATGTCATGCAAAGGTTTTGATTATGACTGGCAGCAAAAATGATCTAACATGGAGTTAGTGCATGCTTTTTTAACCACAAGACTCATTGGGCTGTGATTGGTGGCATTTCACTCACTTGAAGTATTAAAGCCAAAAGCAAATTTCTTAGTAAAAGATATGTTGAGAAGGAAGTTAAAGGTTATACAGAAGTTACCAAGAAAAATTGTGCACATGTAAATCYATTAGTTATCACAAATATTTTCAGTTACTCCTAATTGTATAAGGCACAGCTGATTGGTTCTGTCAGTGGGCTGCATTGTCGCTTGCTTGATTTTTCTTACCAGCTCAGCAACTCATTTTGGTTCCTTTCAATAGCTCAGCAAATCAGCAAATGGAGCCTGTCTATGAGACTTAACTTGATCTATGTCAAGGCATCAGGACTTGGAGGAAGCTCCTGGGTATGCAGCTGGAAAGAGAAGAGGCTTTCAAGTGCTGAGAGGAGATAGTGGGACCAAGCATGCTGTTCTGAAGGTCTGGTCCTCACTACATGTTAGTGGAGAGGATCATGAGTAGCTTTGGGTGTGGCTGTGTATCCACTGCCTTTGTCTATTCTACTTGACCTGTGGATATCCCCATGCCATCCCCTCATCACCTCTGGAGGAGGAATACATCACTAAAAGGAGGAAAGAGCTGCTGAGCTCAGCACAGCATGTCCCACCCCTAACATGTCATACCACTRTTAAGGTGCCTGACTGCCTCCCCAGTCAGGAATACTCGAATCAGACACTCACAGTGGTCTCCAAGGACTTTCAGGTTGACTCAGMTGAGACTGTACAGTACACTTAAATCCCCACTCCTTCAAGTGTTATGTGGATCTAAAATCTGAGAACTTGCCAGAAATTAAAACAAAAGTCAAAAACTGGGTTCTGAATTATGAGGCAGCATTTGGAAAAGTGCTGGTAAGCCTCAACAGCAGCCCAGGTATCAGGAAAGACATWCTGGATTCTGAAAATTTGCTGGACCTTAAAAGGAAAGTTGTCTAAACTGAGCCCCCAGCTTGTCATTTTCACAAATATTCTAACAAARAAGTTGATTGGCATGAAACAGACAAATCCCATATTCCTGCCTTTGCTGTTGTACCAAGGTACTGAAACACGGATTGTGGTTACCAGCTATGCAAGACTACTTGGGTAAATGACACAAACTGTTAACCTGAGAGCTACATGTCAACAAGAGTTCACCATTAACCCAAAAATGGATTTTGGGTTTAGATTTACCAAGTAAAATCTGAATTATTTATCCAGATCTCAGCTGCACRATTCAAAATACTCTGCAGAACTAATGATGACTCATTTTATTCTTTGTTTGCACCTGCCATTTGTTTCCAAAACCATATGGAAAAGAAAAATATGTTTCAATAAATAATGATATCCTGAGGCAGGCCAGTCCTCTTATGTTTGGTTTTTCACTTGTGCATGTACTTTTTCAGCCACTTTTTATTGATTTAAGATATGCTTAAAATACAGATTTGTTAGCTTCTACCCTGCCCATAAGTGGGTAAAATGCTGCAGCACTTTGTGACTATAATTCAAGTACATGTGTTGATGACATTTTCTTAGAGTGACTAACTGGCAAAGTAGGACTAAGTTTGTTCTCTCTTCCACTGCCCTAAGCATTTGCTTAACTTCACAGTCTCCCTGCTCCTTCCAATAAAATTTCTTTTTTATGAGAATACTTATTTCAGAAAAGTTCARTCTCAGTGAGGGTCTAAGCACCACATGTTGACAGTCCAAGATGATGGAGGTCATAGTATGTCACTCTGGGAAGCTACCAGGCAGTACTCCAGTGTTATGCTGCTATCCTGGTCTGCCTCTATTTCAAATAGACATAATGAGAAGAGAAAAAGAGGAAACAAGTGCTTGTTCCCCATCACAAATGCAAGTGAGACCGATATTTTCAGTTTTGCATGTGGGTGCAGTGTGCTCAGATGAYATTTTGGCACAGCCCTCAAGTTCTTGTCAGCTTAGTATTGCAAATCATCCTGCAGAACACCAGGACTCTGAGCATGGTTCTTGACCTGGTATTTCCAATGAAATAGAGTACTAGCATAAACCCCAGATTTTCAGCTAGGTAGTGACTCTAAGTCACATTTTGCACATGAAGAGTAGGTTAACTTTAGCCAATGAGGATTGAGGTTCCCATTGAGAATCATAGAAATAAAGTGTCTTAATACCTGCATTGCAGCTACAYTTTCAAATTACTTGGCTTTCCAGTTCACTCACAGGTCCTGGGCCACTGATCATCAACAAACACTGACTGTGTGTGTTATTGTGCCCTTGCATTGCTCCTTGGGACTAGTTCAATATTTTTYCTYCAAGATTTTATTTGGGTGAAATGTAAGAGAGCTTCCCTCAAGCAGCAGTTCACTGCAGGCCRTGTAGATAAGTACTGGGTTTGCCTYGTAYGTTTTTACAAAATAGTGCAAATKTATCCATGTAGAATATCCAAAGCTATAAATCTAATGCCTGAGAACAGAAACACTGGGAGTATGCCAGAAACATCTCACTRGTGAGCTGCAACAGTTCTCAGGTTTAGGGACTTTTAAGTGAAAAACAGAGACAAAAAGATGTATGCATTAAGGCCATCACTTGCAACTAAAAGGGTACAAGGGATCATTGGCTAATCAKTGTCCCTGTCCTAAAGGGAACTAAATCAGAGCAATGGGAAATGTACAGTCTGCCRCTTAGCCTGTGGCCAAGGGACCATTGGCCAAGACAGATGACTTTACCAAGGCAGGTCCAGTTTTTGGAGATGGTGCAACTTTGCCTTGGATCATTATCTTTGAAACAGGACCATGACACTTTCCAAACTCACAGGAATGTGAGAACAGAAACACTGTGAAGTACTCTTGTAAAAGCAAGTAAGTCCACTAGTCAAAGGTGGAGTGAAATATGAAAGGTTTGTCCCTKTAGAGACAATCATCTCCAATTTACCCACTGAACTTTTGGAGCCTGGATATATTTTTAGAGAGAAGAAGGCCCTTGGGTCAGGTTGTGAGTTTCCTAGCACAGTGGGATATTTGTGCTGGCACAGGTGCTTCCATGGCACTGCTGCAGCCTGGGAAGCTGTTCAGGAGCACCTGCCTARAGAGGAATGGCATAAAATTAGAGACATGGTGTGGCAGCAAAGCAGGAGGGTGCCACAGGAGAAGTACTCTTCTGAACCCTGGGRGTTGTGATTGCCTGGGCTGGGCATGGAGTCAGAGCTAAGGACTGCCAGGCTGGGATGTCAGAGGAGTTCTGCAAATGCAAGTGCTAAGGTGTCACTACTTTCCATGAAAATGTTTGCTGCCTAAATCTCAGCCCATGAAGCAAAGGGTGCTGYTATAGATGAGTTGCCCAGTGGAAACTAAATTAAACTACTCTGGAGATTGTAGGAGTGAAGGATTTAATTTCCTAGAAAAAAMTGATTTAAAAATGCTTATCCTACCTCTCTGTCCATCTGTTATAGATAATTCCAGGTGCCTATCACTGTCACTACCAGYCCTGTATTGGAAAGCTCTTTATATCAACTCATCTCACATGATATTATCAAAGGGTTCAACAAAAGCAGATCCTAGGAGCTAAAAAAAACCAAAACAAACCCACCCTTTCAGCTCTGCAATTACTTCTGATTTTAGCCAGATTAAAATTATAGAGAACAGTTGAATTTTAATTATCTTGAAATTCTGGCATAAAGGCCTAATTATGATGTTTTTGTTTTGAATCCATTTCATAAGCAGGTGATATAAATAAATTCCTGAACAGAGGGCTCTGTAGAGGAGTAGACAATGGGAGCTTTGGCACAGCAAGCTTTCTGATCAAGTGAGGCTTCACAGATGCATGATTTGTATTTTGCTGTGGTCTCACTGGACACTTTTTGAATACATATAATATTAAAATATATTCCCTTAAGCAATAAGAAAAAGACTATTCATAAGGGATATACAAAGAAAAATTCCTTTTTGATCAAGAGTCAGTAATTAAAAAAATTTCTAGTAAGATTTACTATTAGGTGTTCTGCTAGCTGCTACTGTCTTAATGTAGAAGCCAGATGAATATACAGTTTGGTGAGAAAAMAAATTTTCCTTCTGTTTTTACTTATATATTTGCATTTACACAGTACTCCTGTAATATGAGAAATTTTGCAGAAAACTAGAATTTCATACATTGCAAGGAAAAGGGAGAGGGAAAGGTTATGTGTCAAACACAAGCAAAGAAGCAAAGGAGAAAAGAGAAAGATGGACTTATGAAGAAATTAGGAAGCAAAGGGGACACTAATAAAAGGGCACAGATATGGCAAAGGGAAAGTTTGAAGAAAATGAGACAAAATGTCATATCTTCAACATCAAGTATATTCAATGTCACATATTTTCAACATCACATATTTTAATACATTGAAATGACATTGAAATGTTTTGATTTATTTTTTCTATTCTTAAAAATATTGGAAAGGGGAGAGACGCAGACAGAATGAAAGAGCTTATATTTCCTTTTATTCACTCTTTAAAGAAAATGAAATCTTAAACACTGGCATACTGTAGCCAGACACCTGGCATTGCAATACCTTGTTCATGATGCAAGAAATTTGTGGCTCATCCAGAGAATCATCTGAGTCCCCACCTGCCTGGGATTAGACCAGGCAAAGGCCTGCAATATGTTTGCTCACCTTTTGGCACTAGGAAACACAGAGGGCTGAAATACAACTTCTCTGAGCGAGTGTTTTCATTTCACATCACCCTCTGCAAAAGCACATTTTGCATGACATTGGCAAATCTGCCAGCATCCCAACTGCCTTCCAGTTCTTTATAGAAAGAGTCTTCTCTGAAGTGCAGCAGTAAATACTGTAAAGATCAGTTTGGTTTTTGTCTGCACCAAAGAGCTGCACCACTGCACTGGTGGCAGGGAAGCAGTTTAGAAATAAATGGGTCAAGCTTTAGTCAGCTGTTCAGTGAWAAAACCCCAACAAAAATGGACATATGAAAAGTCACCTCCTGTTCTTTTCTATCTAGAGGAGAATACAAGCCTCCTRGCAGCAACAGCAGGCATTTCTTACATGAGCAAAGTCAACCACTTGGGCTTATATGTCCTTTTTTTTGCAAAGTTCATCAGTAACATGCATAAAGGCCCTTCCCTCTGGTGTCCTGTGAGGAGCAGCCTCTCTGCCAGAGAACCAGGAGCAGGCAGCTGAGGCAAGGTGGCACTGCAGGCAGCAAGCTAAAGCCTCCCCGCCTGGTTCCACACCAGGCACCCCAGCCCTCACAGCATGTTCTTGCCAGCTGAGTTGAAGCATACTAAAGGACATTTCCTGAATTACCTGGAATCAAAACTAGGGTGCTGTTGATCCTTTTGCTATCCCACTGTACCTATTTTACATCTTTTGTCTCAGGCCTCAGCACAGTGGCCTCTGGGGATTGGGTGGCTGTAGCTGTTCAGCCCCAGCTATGCCAGTGCACCCACTGTGTCCACAGCAGCTCATACTGACCTAGAGATTGTCCCCCCCCCTCCCTCCCCCTCAACTTAGCCCCCCATCACCTGACTCTGCTGCTCATTTAACATGTTTCTGTGCAGATGAGACAGATTGGTTCACACTGTTTAAATACCAAGGCTCACTTATCTAACTTGCCCTAACCAAAAYGGGAGAGGGAGAATGCTGTAGGGGAATTTTTTCTGGTGGAAGAGTTGTTATGGACAAGCTGTGATCACTAAAAGCTTTCCCCTAAAAGATATTTAACAAACTACAGCTCTGCTGACACCTTCTAGAGATATCTGGTACAGACTGAAAAACAACAAACAGAACAAATGGGAAGAACAAGCTATTCTGCATTCCCTGAACCTGAATTAGAGRGGCTGAAGTACACAGCCTGCTGATGCACAAGCTATGCCAAGGAGCACTTAGRTCCCTATAAACTGCCTGAAACACCTTGTGAAATTGAGCTATTGTACAGTAATTTGAAGGCTAGAGTGCAGGAAGGAGACTTTACATTTCTTTTTAAATTCAAACATTTGGACTCAAAATATTTTTGGACAGTGTAAGACCTTCTAAGAGGTGCTACCCTCCAGTATTAGAAACTTAGTTCTTTGTATTTGTTTAAAAGATTAGTGTTTCTGGGTAGGAGAAGGAACTAGCAAAGTCCCAAACTGTAGTCATCCTTTCCCTTTCTTCTGTCTGATTCTGAAACAGCAAACTGATTATCATACATTTGTAGTAAGACAGGTAAAGAGTGTGGGGAAACAAAGAGCTGATACTAAAGATAATCTTGCCTCTGATGTATTGCAGCTGTGTTAATTATCCTAGAGTGGGAACAGCTTTGTCCTCCCAGCTATGGGTGTGATAAAGAGTGAGCTGGCTGGGAGGGCTTTGCTTGTGGTTACAGCTCAGCTGGAGTCTGCTGCTGTGCTGTGAAGACCCAGGGACAGGAGGTGGTGCAAGGGACAGATAAGGTAAGACTTTGCACCAGGGACTGACAGGGACAGGGGCTGCACCAGGGCCAGGCTGGAGTGAGCTGGTGCTGTGAGAAGGAAGAGAGAAGAACTGACTAACTGACTGTTGGCATAAATGGACAGACCCTGAGACCTGCTTGGAGCTGCCTGTACTAAATAAGATAGAGAAAGTTAAATAACAAGGTGTTGATGCCTGAAGCCTTCAGATTGATATGAAAGATTTATAGATAATAAAGTCCTGATACTTGGAGCCCCTAGAAGTTTTGAAGGAAGTAGGTTGTGTGTTTTGACCATCTGGACTACCACAGTGAYCCACTGGGATGTAGTGGGGGARGTGGYGTTGGTGTAGCTGAGAGTGGCCGGTGAAAGCCACAGGGAGGTCCKGACCTGATTTTCTCCTATCAAGACACCTGGAATTAGGTGAGCTATCAACTAGCAATAATGAGAGACTGCTTGTGGTCTCTGCCTCATGTCGTGATTGCCTTGACAATGACATACATTCACTTTTTCTAAAGGCAGAGATCAAGATGCAGCACAGGGATTAAAAAAAAAAAGAAAATAGCACTAAAGCCTAAGGTAATTCTAGAACTCTGACTAGCCATGGTGCTGTGTGTTTTGATGAGGAGAATGCACACTGGTCAGAACTGGCAGATTGGAGAGTGAGTATGTATATATATTGGAGCCTGCTTGACCYAAAACTTAAATTGGCATCAAATACCTTAGAAATTCTACCCCTTCCTCATATTTTATTACCATTAATTTGTCCCCTATCTATGGCACTTCAGTGCAGACTATCATAACTTATTATTGCAATGCACCTATGTATCAGAGGGATAGTCCCTTTCCAATTTTTGTATTGGGTATACAGGCAAATATGTCTTAATACATAAGATACAGAGGTGTACAACTGTGACCCTCTTGGCTCTATCCCAACCCCTCATGAAYGAGGACATCTTATTTTCTTCACAACTACGAGAAAAATAGCAAAAGGCAGTTTGAAAATCTTCTGTCTTCATAAATTTTGTRCACTGTATTCCTATTCATTGATGCGTGGCCATAATTTGACCATGATCTCTCACCAAAACAGAAACCGCATTTAAAAATTGCTCAAAGCAATCAAAAAGCATCAAAACAGAACTGTTCAAGAGAGAGAAAGTATATCAGAAGTACCTTCTGCCTCCACAGAATCCATTTTTCACCCTGGTTTACAACCACTTAGCTAGTCACCTGCCAATAGCCTTAGGAGAATTTAAGATGAATGTTCTTTTTTTTTTTCATAAAATCCATAGACTCAACAGTTTTTGATGTACTAGTTTTGTCACAAAACCTTTCCATTTACTGTAATCAATACAAGATCTAGCTTTCCCATATGATGTCCATGGATGTCATTTGTGTTGGCAATAAAGTCCAGCAACCAGACAACTATTTAGTTTTGGCAAATATGTGCTTTTTTGCCCTTTACTTTGGGAAAGACAATGAAATATGGCTGCCACTGTTTTGGTGTCTCTTTAACCAAACAGCATCTCTTTTCATGACTCATGGGACTTGAAAAGAGGACGTTTAACCCAACAGTAGTGTCCCTGCTAGTCAAGGATCAAAAAAAACTATCTGGTGAAACAGTTTCAGACTTTTGCAAACGCACTTCTGTTAAATGAAAGAGGATTGAGGTGCAGCTCAAATAAGAACGAGAAGCAATCGTAGTAATCAAGCCTACTTCAGTCATTATCTCAAATAACACTGCAAGTCTGGCCATACCATGTGAGAGTTAGCACAGACCACTTCCCAGTATTCTGGAATGAGTCATATATAAAATCACAGTTGTAAAAAGCATTAATGGTTTAGCCCACATATATTCTTCTGACATTTGTTTTATAACAGYAGGATATAAACTAGGARTGTTTGCTATCATAATTTTGGRCTTTGCAGTTTCTTTGTGTGYMGTTTGRAAGGCAGTGGACACAWARWTTATGATGAWACAGTTCTAAGATCATGTAGAGCCRGACTATAAYCCCTACACCTGCCCTGGATGAGCYATCACTCATTCATTCATCAAAGGGAATACTCACASAAATGCTAATTTTTACCAATATCTGTAAGCGTCAAATTCYTRYTCTATTTGCTTCACTGATGTAAAAGACATTAGATTCCCCCCACCCTTTTCCCTTTATTTTTATAAAAAATGCATCAGAGTGCAATAGGTGAAAATATTCAGGATAACAGAATGCAGATCASTTTGGTTTTACAGATTCCCTTTGGCTCTGCTAATTCTCTCCAGAGCTGATCTGTGGCTGTCAAGGTTGGAGTGCCACAGTGACAACTTTTTAATGATTTGAGGCATATTGCCAAATAGTTCCTGTTTKATTTCCATCCAACACAAAAAAACAGTATTAAATTTACCAATTCTTGTATCATGCTGCTGACATATCTAGAGGGTGATTAATTGTGCCACCAGAGTGTATGTAAAATTCTATTCTTGACAAAATGAGCTTTTAAAATCTATTTAATAACTATAATTATGAGTGAGGACAGAGACCCRTAACTGTAAATGGGTTCTCTGTGTTTCTTATTTAAGTACCTGCCAACAACTGAAAGATGGAAAGCCAAAGAGCATTTTGTACCAGCAAGCAGAATGYAGCAACTTTTCAGGATAAATTCTATCTTCTGTGAGCAGTTTTGTCTAGTGAGAACCAATGAATCTATTAATCTGTTCTGCAAGACAATGGATAGCAATGAGCTGTCAGCTTTATGAGATCCATCAAAATCTTTCTGTATCTTTCTGAAGAAGGTCTACATGCCCTCTGCAGACTYTGTATGACAAAGTGGCATCATTAACACTGTCATTGCTGCTGCTACAGAGCCCCCTTTCTCAGGGTTTCTAATATAGCTGTTCCATTAAGTCACATCACATTGGGTTAAAATTTAGCAGACAGATTCTTTTCCTCTCCGTGAGGGATTTTGACTTTGGGGTCGTTTTTTTTTGTTTTGTTTCATTTATTTTTGGGGGATTTTTTTGTTTGATTTTTTAGTTTTTTTAAGATATACCTGAAACGAAAGCAGAAAAATAATTCTGAATTTGAATTTATACAGTAACAAAAATGAACAATATAGAGATAGGTGTATTCCTAGCTTTAAAGGGAAAGGCATCTAAACCAACAGACAACAGTGGCAGAGCTATTGATATCTTGACACTGATACATTCCTTGTGTTGTATCTGTATTGATTTAAATAATGAGAAAAGAGAGGTATAAATTTATGGGGACATTTTGGATGGAATTTTGCATTCATTTATTAAATGAAATTTTATAGAGTACTAAACCATTGACCCTATCACTTGATCTTACAGATTTACAGCTGAATCTCAAGCCTACTGAAGTCAATAAGGGCCTTCTCGACAACAGACTTCAAATTAGGACCTTGTTGCCTGACTCTTCACTCACTTAATAGCTATTTTATAGAAATATTACATCAGTGTAAAGCTATGAAAAAAGCAAATGTATTCCCAGTTTTCGGGGGGTGTGGGGGAGAAGCACATTTAGGAATATGAAGTGTACATAGCTGTGTGYATTTCTGTTCCAGAATTCACTTTGGTTGTAACAGGAAGAGTTCAGAAACCAGATAATGAAGGGAGGGTTGAAGGGTGTCTTGGGTTGCAAGATGTAACCAAAAAAAGTATGTATTTTATTTGCCATCTGTTGAAATGGGCTGGGGAGGTGTTTTTCTTTATCTCTTCTAACTCGAGGAGGGAGGGGCTGGGGTGTTAATGGCCCAGCTGTCAAAACCAGTTGGGGCAGTGTWCTTTATCTCTTCCACAACCCATCCTCCCTCCGGGGGATATCTGCTGTTAATGGACCATTTAAGGCTCAGTGCATGACTGATAAAATTACATCATCCCATTGTGAGATGCTCCACCTGGTGGGAGGAGCCAAGCATTCCCACCTGGCTAAAACCTGAGTCAGAACACCAGGCCTTTTTTTCACTGGATTCCGAGAAGAAGACTGGACCCATCTCATCACTACTGGACCCTCAGAAGGAAACTACACCCTTCCTCAGGATCATCTCTGCTCCAAAAAAAAMCACTTCTGTCACTTCAGGAAGACTTGATTGGACTGCTACCAACATCCTGACCAACAGGGTGCCAGGTTGTATTCTGACTCTCTTAGTGGTTTATTTTTTGCTTGTTTGTTTTGTTTGTGTTTTGTACTAMTACATTTTTATTTTTAATATTCCTAGTAAAGAATTGTTATTCCTATTCCCATATTTTTTGCCTGAAAGCCCCTTAATTTCAAATTTATAATAATTTGGAGGGAAGGGGTTTACATTCTCCATTGCAAGGGAAGCTCTGGCTTTTCTCTGGCAGGTACCTGTCTTTCCAAACCAAGAGAAAGGGCTGTAGGAGGAGTAATGATGAAGCTGGCAAATTATCCACGAGATTTAACATGGAGAAAAATGCAAGCTAATATACCTCAGGAAAAAAAGAGATCTGCAGCACAAATATTTAGTTAGAAGGTTTTAGGGCTGGAAAAGGTCTGAGTGACAAGAAGAACCAAAGAAGCTCATCCTAAACAACAAGTTCTCCTACAATAACTATAAGATATATATTTAAAGTTCAATTTTCTTTGAACAYTCATGATCACACACATACAGAGGTGCTATATAATGTATAAATATCCCACACATATTGGAGTTAAGCAATCTCCTTGTAAAGTGCATCTATGATTTTTTCCTCACATTATTAGTGAAGAAAATCTATTAGTGAATATATTAGTGAATATAGTGCATGCTATTTTTAAATCACAAGACCATCCAAATTGTAGCAATGCAACTTTCAAGTACAGACTTAAACCTGTAGAAAGAAGTCAAGTAGATGAATCTACAGTATACATCAGTGAAAAGGCAAATTTTTGAATTTTTTAAACCCTCAAAATATATTTATTTATGAGCACTGCCTTATAAAAATTTTGTCACTAAGTTTCTGGCATTTGAGAGACAAGTAACAAGATACCAGTAATGTGGATGGACTGACCTGTGAAAAAAGAACTATGTAGGTATGGCCATGGTATTTTACTCCCTAGCTAAKAGGGTTTGCAAGTTGGTGTACTGATGTGGATTAAAGATGTAAGTAGAGTGGGAATTAAAACAGAAATTTCTTGGTTTGCCTCTTCAGGAAGAAGGTAAAAAGGCATCCAGTATTATAACCACAAAGTAAGTAGCTTTTGTATACTGAAATACAGAAGTAAAGTGTAGGAAAGAAGTGCGAATTCTTTGAACCGGCAGTGATATTCTGCCAATGTTTGAAGAACATTTGTAGAAGAAAAGCATAGAAGATTTATTTTAGGTGGTAGACTACATACTTATGCATGTTCACAAGATAATTCAGGCAAATGTTTCATCTCAGTATTGGACAATAATCCTGAAAATGACCCTCCAAAAAAATTATAAAAAGCTCACATTTTGCCTTTAAAACTAAGCCCAAAGTAAGATTTGAATGCAACTGTGTGTTGTAAGGATAAGGAAAACATGACAAACCCCATTTTCCCATCACATATCTCAGTTAAGGGTATGTGAGCACTGAGTAACTGATGTTTCCTACCTGCACGTCAGACTTGTTCAGTCTATACTGACCAAGGCTCTACAAATGGCAATGGGTACTAGCCACAAGAAAGGAATTCTGTTATGGGTTTGATGCACATTTGCCTATACTGAGACACCAAGATTTGTCAAGTCTGAGTGTAAATTTCCAGGATTTCTGGGTCTTCTGAAGGCTTGAAGGAAGTCAAGTCCTGCTGCCAACAGGATTGTATTGAGGAGGCTGATAGCTCCCAGTGCTCCATTCCAGCTGGTTTCTCTATAGACTCTGCAGGCACTTGGGGTAACTGGGTTCAACTGCATGTCCCAGATAGGAGTGGGAAATTAATGAGTTCAGGATCAAGTGTATCTACTGCCCTGGTGTGGCGTGTCCTTTGTTGTTACCCTTGGTTGCATATTTTCTTAAATTAAATGTGCAACTGAAATCATAACTTTGTGTCCTGTTGACCTCTGGCAAAGACTTATTTGCACAGCACTCAGTATTATAGCAGTTCACCTGATTGGGTCCCACAGGCTTTACTTTCATACAAATAATTATGGATGCCATTAGGATAAATGAACTTTTAGGCATCTGAGAAAATTATTTCCAAAGAAAGAAAGAAAAATATAAAACAAGTACCATGATATTAAGCTTATTTGACAAGGATATGCAAGGTAAAGAAAATTAAAATGTCATTGAGGGTGGGAAAAAGAGAAAAACAAAGAGTAAAATACAAAAAATCACTTTCAAAGAGGGAGACATATGAGAGGAGCTTAAAATTCAGTGGTCACAGAAGAAGGAACACCACAATGTGTCACATTAATAAGCATTGTAAGTAGGAATGTTGATTAACTCAGGAATGACTTATTATAATATAAATGACAGGCCCTAATGGAACTGAAGTGACAAGRTATGAAATGTGTATTAGAGAAAGCAAAATGAAAGCTAAATTCCTGTGGGACAGGTAAACCTTTAGAAAAATTTGTACAGGTTCGTTAAAAACCGGGTTTGGAAGTTTGTAACTTAGGGGGGCAAGGAAATGAAACAAGAAAGATGGTTGGTATGTTGCAACTGAGTCTAGAAAAAAAGTACAAAAAAGGCACTATTAAAATAAAGGAAAAATAGCATGGAAGAATTCATATGTAAACCAAAGGAAGAGATAATAAAAAATATTTTCTTCTGTACATAGCCCCACACGTAGGTCAAATAGCAGTGCACTGGTAATAATTGCCCCTCCATAAGCATGCTTTCAAAGGACCCATCCTCAAGACTAAGAAAATGCAAACCTCTTCCTACAACCAACGAAAAATAAAATAGGCAATTTTATCCAAATGTGCTTAAGTACATATAATTTGATAGATATTAACCAAAAGGTTACTACAAATACTCTTTGTGATATAGAAGTCTTCATATACTAAAATAATAATGATTGCAAAGTATGTTCTAGTAAGAAATTACTGCCTCTGTTAAGGAAAAAAAAAGAGTTTATGTGGAAACATCTCACTTGCCTGTTTCTGTAAAATTACTGGTTTCAATTAAATTRCAAAATACCCAGAAGTTATGTATTCCTTAACATTTTAATTTCTGCAAATATAAATTGACCAGATCACAAGTGCAATGATAGCTTCAGAAAAGATATCAAGAAACCTTACCAAAACCAGTGCATTTGCATRCTTACCACAAAACAAGTCAAGGCAGAGAATATATACTGCATTACAAGATATGCTATGCCTCATGAAATGAGCACAAATGAAGTGGGACAAGGAGAAGAAAATGATGAAATGGTGGAACTGACGAGATGTATTCAGACAGAAGAGTGACTGCAAATGAAGCTGCAAACCTAGGGCTCAGCAGTGTGAAATGAATGTGGAGGTTAAATTATTTTGTTGGCAGTACCCTGCAAACTAAGAGCAGACATTTTGAATCTGGCATATTCAAGACTTTTGTTATAAAAGCTGGATATCATTGAGGGTGGACTAAAGAAATGTATAGAGGGAAATAAAGAGGAAAATATGCTATTAATATCAGCTAGGAAGGATTAATAACATAACRGAACCAATGAGACAGTAATTTTATATTAGATATAGTTTTATTTTTTTAGCTTTACGCTTCTGGACTATGTATGCCAGGTATTTGAAATGCTTGTTTTGCATACCACGTTATGTGAGCAGATTACAGAAGGCCTGGATAGACATTTGTGACATATGGCTCACCACTTCCAGTCAGTGACAATCTGAAGACATTTGTACTGATTCAATTTTGTAAGCATTTTTAGTAAAATAAGAGACTCTGTTAGAACACTCTGATACATTSTGGTATGAATAAAGTGCTGCCATCAGTAGCCTGGAAGTCAAGTGATATTTTTGGGAGCAAGCACACCATTTAACAGTCAATGTAAACCACGAGTGTGGTACTAAAACATCCAAGAGGTGATCAATTTAGCATATTATAAAAGTTGTTACCTCTACAGCAAAACTTGTCCCAGCTAMGTAATTGGGCTTTTTAAGAAGCATGATTAGGACAAAAGTGCAAAAAAAAATTTAAGAACAATGGAGATGATTCAGAAATCAGTGACRGAGCATGTCAGAGAGGAGATTGCAGCTCGAAAGAGAGAACATGAAAATGCTGAGCTATGACTAATGAGGGCAAACATAAAGGCAGCAAAAATAAATTTAAAACCAATTTTTGAAATTGTCAGTACCTGGCAATTCAGAGAAATCTTTCAGCTGACAATAGAGTCCTCCATAAAGCCTGTAAGAAGTTCAATTCAATGCCAAGGGTGTTGAGGGTAAAAAGGACAGAAAAATCTAAAATTAGAGATAGCAAAAGTAGGATTAAAGAGAGGGAAAGAGAGTAGGATTAATATGAGGGAAACTGTACAAGCTAGATGAAAAATTATAGGAAAAAATTATCCAAAGTCAGAATAATTTTTAAATATTCCACAGTGCAAGTGCACAGAAGTTATAGGCATTTAGTCTGTGCTTGAGGGAATTAACATTCACACCAAAAGTATTCAAGTATTATTTTTGGAGGAAGAATTTATTTAAAAAATGCATAGCAGTTCTCAAAGGATTTCAGTTGTTGTCATAARCAAAGTGTGTGATCTAAACAGAAGGAAATAAAATGCCATGTCTTCTGTTTTTTTATTAGTGTCCCAGGGCAGGAGGAACTGTTAATTAGTCCAGAAAGCTGATGTGATTCTGGAAATTAGAAGATGAATTGTGAAAGGTTAATGAAGGTTTAATAAGGGCAAGTAGACACATAGACCACTCAAGAATGGTATCTCAGAGTGGATTTATTCTGTAGCTGATACTCAATGATTCATAKATCTTATAGACAAAGTGGGGCGTTTTGCTAAATAAGTATGTCTCTGGGAATATAACAAAAGAGAAGTTTTAAGGTTTAATTAATTAGAAAGAGTATTTGCCTGACAACCAGAAATACTTTCACAGTGAGTTTAACAGTGAGGCAGGACTAAAAACTGAGGATTCCAAAGTGGTTTTCAAAGGATTCAGATAGCAAACTTCAATTAACAAGAAATATTTTGTTAGACCAAAATGAAGTTTCAAGAGGTGAATTTTAAATCCTGACACAGACTTCTGCAATGGGACAAACTAGGACTGTAAGGAATAATCAGTTTAACTGAGTGATTAAGGTGTTAAACTTGAAAGGATGAGCTCTAATGATGATTCWGCTCTCATTTTTTTAGGGTCACAYAGAACACACACACACACACACACACCACCCTCCCTAAGCAAATTACCTTCATCATCCTTAGAATAGGGACAACAACATAGACTTTTGTTGGAAAAATACCTATCCCTCTTCATGTTCCCTAGGCTGACATTTTACTCAGAATCCTTACAGCTGAACTGATGTCTTCACTRAAGCYAATGGGTAATTTTCTATTTATTTGAACGGAAGAGAGACATTTATGTAGTCTGTGCTATCAGAAGAGAGATAAGATATATCTCCCCTATCAACATCTTTCTTCACTCACTTGTACCTTACCTGCTTGTCTTGAAGAATTCCACTCTCAGAAGTCCCTCATGCATCACCTTCTCTTTTTTGTACATTCAACATTTTTTCCTTCCTTAGAATTTTCTCTATCTGCTTGTGTCCCCTCTGACCTCCAAACCTTTTAACTCATCCTTCCTCCTGAAAGGGAGACACTCTTTTTTTCCTGTTCAAATAGTTTTTTGCTTGGTCTTAAAAAGTCATCATGAATCCCAGCTTCATTCATATTATACTCCCTTCCTGATAKTCAACATTCCTGGCTTTCATTTTAATCCTCCTGATGCCTCTGTGTGCCATGTCCCTAAAGTCCCCTGAAATGATGAAACTCTCMTCTCTTCCTGTGCCCTCCCACTCGATCACCACCCACCCACTTCTGTAACCTTGTCTGCCAGGACTCTGAAGTTCTTCCTCTCTCCTCTTTGGAAAGTCTTTCTCTCTCCTCATGCTTCCTGGTCCCAGTGCTTCTCCCTCAGTGGGACTTCCTTGTCTGTAGCCTCCTGCTTGCAGYTGTCCTCCACATCAGACCTGCCTCACTGACATCTGACATCAGCTGCCCCTCTGCTTTCCAGTTTCCTCACTGCCAGCAGGTGCTTCCCCTGTGCAGGTTATCACTGYCCCTCCTACTCACTGGGCTCCCAGGAGCTGACAGGGATCATGGAGAACTAAGAGYTGTTTCTGCATGCTGGCATCTTTCTGCTCCTCAACAACTCCATACCCTACCTCCCATGCCAGGCTGCTCCCATTCTACACTGTGGGGGGAAAACTATTTATCCTGGGGTGAGAATTAAGGAATTCACAGTAAAATGTYAAACTTTAGAGGGTAAATTGTGACTCAGATATGCAGATAGTTAAAAATACATGTTTTACTAAACCATTCTTTCTCTGATACTACATCATTTGAAAGAACAGRAAAGTTGTTCATAATAATGCATCATTGTCTTTAGAACATTTAAAGGTCTGCTTATCTGATTACAAGGCAGAACATTTTTTTGTAATTTGTAGTAGCATCGAGCAAAAGATTTGTTTCTGCTCTGTGCAGTTTTAAAAGTGACCCCAATTAACTGATTAATCAGTTAAATTAAAAGGTTGATTTATCCAAGTAACTTCACCATAATGTAAAATGTCTTTTTGAGAGACAGTCCACTGAAGCCAGGCACAGTGGGAGGCCTCCAGCCCTGTTACAGCAATGATTTCTGTGYATATCTCTTTCCAGCTGGAGTACTYATRAAACTAAACTTCCATCTCAAAACATTTCAGATAGTTCACCTCTTACTAAGTTGCTYCCTGTTTTACCAGCTGCCYAGGAATACTTTTTGTGGCAAATACTTGATGCTTGCCAGACATATTTCTGTCTTCTGTTTTGCACAGACTTCRCAAATCTTGGCATTTGTTAAGGATTTGTKTCATTAAATGAACTGTTCATATCTTTATTMTCTCAYAGTTTCCCCACTCACAGCTTTTATCCTGCTTAATGTGACAATACAGGAGATGTTGTCCCCTAAAGACATGTAATATTTCAGCAGCCATGTGGTAAGACTTACACCTTGTTCTGAGTTTTCTGGTTCCTTCTTTCAYTGAAACTTTTGGAAATTTTACTGGGAGTCTTATCATAACTAGTTTTCAGCATTTCCTTAGCAACTCTGYCTTTGCCTGCTGCTTTCCCAGATTTAACTAGAAGATAAAATGTCTAATTCTGAGCATCAAGTTTCTCTGTCAACGTCAATCATTGCTTAAGTGAGGTTCCATTTAACATTTCTAAAAACATTCTGTCCATCTCTGCCTTGACTCTTTTTCCATTTTAAAAATTTTTAATATTAGTGCTTAAAAAAAAAAAGAATAGCAAGATATACGTTCCCAAGTTGGAATGAATATTTCTTGATTAAATATTCAAAATCTAAACAGGGAAGTTACCCTTTTGCTCATTCATCATGTTTTGAAGTTACATCCACATTTTCTTTCATCACACTTAAACCCTCCACAAGTTGTTAAAGCATTTGTGAAAGCTACATGTTGTTCACAAGAAATGATGAAATTTTTGTTCCTGGAATAATGAAGAAATGTAATCCCTATTGCTATATAATAGGAATCACTATAATTTACTGTGTTGGATACCTAGACATATATGTATAAATGTGGTTCAGATCATGGTTACTATCTACATGACACTAAAATTGGACTGAATTTTGAGAAAATTAACTTTGCTTACCTGAGTATGTGAAGAAAGGACAATTTTCAGTGCTATCAGTATGAAAATTATTATGGGTAATAACATTATTGTAAAATAGATCTTTAAAAATAAAGATGATGTAATATTTGTGTACACCACAGAATAAAACATGCTTTAAATGAAATAGGCTAATTTTATTGATGGTGTCAAAGAAATGTAAGTCTTTCTTGATGAAAAAYCTAAATAGAGTCCAGGCAATGGTCAGCAGTACACCCTGAAATTTAGTATGTCATACAAAAATCTGTGCTACTTTTTAAAGGAATTTAAATGCATCAAYTAGATCCCTTGAAACAGTACATTTATAAATCATAACTATTAAGTTGCTTTTAATAAAATGCAGCCAGTGATCTATGTCAGCATTGTAAAATCTAGAAATATAAATCTAAACCTGTTTCTAAGCCATGATATCAAGTCTTTTTCTCATCCGCATGTGTCTACAAAGAACTGATCCAAGATTTATGCTTTTTTCCTTGTTTCTTGGCATAGAACATATCCTTAATGTTACTTAARTTCATTTTTGTATTTACCAATCAACCTGGTAAACGTGGTCTGAAGGACTGTAAGCATGCACACACATTAGCACACATAACTAATGATGATGACTTAGGATACTTGGAACATAAAAAGCTCAGGCCAGACTGGACATTCAGCAGAAAGTGCAAAATCTGGTCTATAAAAATTTCTTTACCTGTATAATGACAATACACTCTGTTGATCACATACCAGGCTAAAATAAAATTTGTTCTTTACTGGAGACAAAACCCATGGAAGAAAATCATCTTAGGAACACAGGTTGTTCAAAACAAAAACCCAGACATCTCACTGGTATGGTACAATTAAAGCAYATTTGCCTTTACAAAAACAATACCTACTATGTCCTAGTAGAAAAATGAATGTCAGCTAACAATCTAAAAGCAATAAACAATAAACTTAAATTATAGTAAAAGTCAATTAGWATGCCAATTAGTCTGTATTGCAAGGAACTTACATGAAAAACTTTATTTTTCACTGTCATACAAGGTGTTGAGGAATGAACTCTCTCATTTGGAATCCACTAATAATTATGAAGGGGAGTTTGATGGATTGTGATGTGACTCCATATAGTAGTAATGCAAAATAACTGCTCACRAAATGGTAAAAGCTTTTATACTTCAGCAGCTTTTAAAAGGGTACACATGGTAATAGAAACTCACTTTGCAAAAAGACAAATAAATCTGGGGATGCATATGCTTTGTGTCAGCTTCATGTGGTTCCTGAACAAGATTTTTACTGAAAATGTTCCCACTGCAAAAGATAATAATGTGGAGAAAAACACATTCATCAAGTACAACACACAAAAACCAAGACCAATACTTTATTCTTTTGGGAATGGCACAAAAAWGTTAATAATCAGTTCAAAGCCACAGAGTTCACTATCCAAGAGTGTAAAAGGTATTGTAAAGGCAAAGACTACATTAAGTAAATATCACAGGAATGAAGAGACCATACAGTTCACTTCATAGCAGAAGCTAATCAGCTTTTTGGTCCGAGTTTAATTCCAAAACAGAAGCATCTGACTTCTAAAAGAGCTGGACATCCAATGTTCAGCYTACATGTTTGTTTCCATTTGTCTCTTCCAGTCCTTGGCAGGGATTTTGTAAGGGTACATGGTAATGTACCCTTTACAACATGGGTAAATTGCAATCTACTGCTTATTTTTGGCTTAATTCTTCATTTGGCTTTTATTCTATAAAAAGCATAAGCAGCCTTTGTGGAAGGATCATGAMAACATCTAATTATTTATCTCCATGTAGTGATGGCATGAATTAACATTACACACAAACTATTTTCACTTGCATGAGGAAGTRAAAGTCCCCAGTAAGCAGTTTTACCAAGTGAGTCTCAAGAAACCCAATTCTGGCTGAAAACATTTGGGCTGTGTGACATTGCTGTGCCTGGAAATTGCTTTTACTCAAAGTAAACATCAGATCTAACTCTCTRTCTTCCTTGAGTCCAGAACATCATCTGGCCTTTCTTCCTACTTYGAGTTTTGGTAAAACTACCTTTAGTTTAATCCTTCCATGAATTTATACCTTTTATTTTCTGTAATAATTTTAATGACTTTTAAAACTTTATTTGTAGTTAATGACTCTCTGCTTTTCATCAGRGAAACTGATAAAGGAAAATACCAATAGAGTAAGGAAAATGAAAGGAAAAAGACAAAACTAAGGATATTATCAGTGATGTAGAATTCTAGCCAACTAAAGAATGCCAGAAAAAAAGTTGTGAGTTCTAGAAAATGTCCAGCCTTGGAGGAATTGGTTAATGTCTGATGCTTTTGGGAAAATGCACCTTTCCTCCATGTATTTATTTTAAAAATTTCCTTGGAAATAATTGTCACTTCATTCCACTATGCRTTCCTGACAATGGAGGATGCAGTGATTGTGTACATTTTTAATGTTTTGTTTGAAGTACATGAGTTTTTGAACCACATCTGTGAGAACTGGCTTTCAAAATATGCAAAGTGGCTGAGACTCCTCAAATACAACCCATGCCCCCAGGATTTCCTCCTGTCACAACTGTGTCTGAGAGRGAACAGAAAACCAGTGTGGTGCTTGTTAGAACATCCCCTGAGTTTTGGTATATTCAATATTTTACAAGGATGAATAGTGGGTTTAAAGTAGACAAACAAGTTACCATGTAAGCTAATGGTCCCCTGTGYTTCTGTTGTGTGCAGTTAYGTGGGGAAAAAAAGCTCATGCTTCTCACAGTTAATTAAGAGCTTTGGATGTTTTAACTGTAAAGAAGGCATCTATAAGAAGACATTATGTGAATGCTTGTTGCAGTTTTCCCTTCTACACCTTCCAGAAGTGTCTGGGAAGAGTGCAAATAAAAAAGAAAAACCACAAACAAACCCCACTTAATTCTTTATTCCATAGAGCATGCTAGGAGGATAATCCTCAGCACTTGTCCACTGCTAACATAGAGGTGTTTTCTTCAGACATGCCAATATAAATTTGAATTTGCCTTCAAGATCATCTGATTGACATGCTGTAGAGCACTTTAAAAACTGCCTCATATTCACTAYATACAATGACTCAGGGAAGAATCTGGAAGGGTATCTTCAAGAAAAGATTCCTCACAATGACAGTACTGACTTTGGTAGCCAAATATTACCTAGTGGTACTGCCAGTATATGTGAATTATAGTCACAATTTGAGATGGAATGCGTTTCAAGAACTGCACAGAAGAAGGCCCCATAATGSCAGTGTTTAGTTGCATGAAGTAATTGCTGCCAAATATTCTTGAATTCTYTTCCTGGTGTACATTTTTCAATGCATTTCTAATGTGATCACTTATTATTTAGYTCTCTCTCTATTTGATGAAAGCATAAATTAAGATAAAGTGCATCAAGGTTACTGATGCTTTCTGATAATAAACTAAAACTGTTGATTAAGCAGATGATGAGTTTAAGTCAACATTCTTTGTATTAAAATGCTTGATGTAGATTTATGAACTAACCTCACAAMAGTTTCACAACTATAAAACAAATTTAAATTATGATAAAGAATATTTTTCTTTAGCATAATTTAATATCTACAGTTTTAATATAGAAAGTCATTTAAGTAAGAAAGGACATAATTAAGCCCTATCAATATACTGAACTGTTTGTTTTTCAGATTAAAACATCAGAAGTATTCTTGGTCTTTCATCTTGGTTAGGCAGTGCATTTGTTTTGGATTTCCATGGGTATTTAGTATATGTTATCTGTTTGAATGAATCTCTTTTTTTAAAAAAGTTTTKCCATTTCTATGAAATTTACAGGTACAAAAGATTCTCCTGTTCTTCCCTTCTTGGGACATGAAATAAGAGATTTTGTTTTTATAATGAAACAGCTATTTTATGCTTCTTTTGCTGCCTCCTGTCTTCCTTCACCAAAGTGTTCCCACCACCTTTTTTCCAGGCTGCTCCTTCRGCCAGGTGAGATAGTTGCCTATGCTGCCCAATTAAAGACTTGCCTTTGGGGCCAGTTTTGGCGGGATTCATGTGATTTTTCTGGGACTCTTTCAAGTGAATTCTCTTCCTTATGGATCATCTCCATTTCAGAGCAGAGAATGTTTGTGGGCAGCCACGGGCACTGGCTGCCATCGTGCTTCAGTTTGCCACTGCCTCTTCTGGTGACAAGGTTTATCCTTGATTATCCTTCATGTGCCTTGATACAGAAYGCCCCATTCCTCTTTTCTGAACTCAGATTGGATTCTGGTGATTTTGTGGCACCATGTGGATGAGAAACCCTGCCCTGGGGTTTCACTACACAGCTTTTTCAGGATGGGCTCACCAAATACTTCTTCACAAAGCAGTATCGCTCCTGGTCTGGGTTCCTTTTAATTTCACTTTATTTCTGAGAAACATATTCAATTTAACACTATTTTWAAAGTACTTTCAAGTTATGGATTTCATGCAACTCYRAATTAGCAAACATCAACAATGAATATTACTCCTTTTYTTTCTGCAAACCTTCCTCCTCATAYTTTGCATTCAGCTCAGWGTGTACAGAGATTAGCTCATTACAGCCAAGGGAAAGAAAAAAGGAAAAAGAAAAGGTTTGAATGTGTCCAAGAACTGTTCAATATTCTCAGCAGTCACCAAAATGACATTAAAAAGAATAGCATGCTTTCCATCATAACAAAAATCTAAGGCTATCCAGTGTTGTTTGAAATAAAAATAATACAGAATTATTTTACTATTAAACTGAAAAGCTTGCAGCTGACAGCAGTTCATTATTTTTGGAGTTATTGTGTTAAGATCCTGCAAATCTACTTGTAATGCTAAATAAGAATGATCCATGGATTAAAAATCAGTGAGGAGCTTTAGAGAACACAGCAAATAAAATACAATAGGAACCTTACACTTCAGATACAGGATGAGTRTAATCTCCACAACAGACAAGATGGGCAAGATCTACACAGGCTACGAGAAATTAATCAAACTGTACTGCAATGCTTGGCCTGAAATCTGGAAATGCTTTGAAAAGTCAATAGAGGAAGCCTTATCCCCAGCAGGAGTAAATCCATCAGATATGTCCACTTACATCAGTTGAAGATCTGCCCCAATGTTTGTAAAATTAATGGACTACAATATTGCTTCATTTTTATGCTGGTAAGCTGGAAAGGTAATTAGTACACAGCTGCATCCCCAAAAGTATTGTCTAATAGAACAAGGTTTTTCCTGTAGCCAWGTGTGAAAACATACAGAAAAAAGCTAAGAGCCAGAGGGATGGTTTATCCACCAAGGCCAAATAAGTTTAAACTACTGCTTTCCCAGTTTGGGGAAAAAAACCAACACACTGTTGAGTGAAACAACTCAGAAAACTAAAATGAAAGCAAACATGGGAGGGGGRAGAGGAAAAACCAAGTTCTCCTTTATACAAGAAATTATATTTCTTAAACATTTTAACTAATGTAACAATTTCTACTTTATAAATCAGAAAATTAAAGTATTTGAACAGAAAAATACAGCAAAGGCTACACTAAATAAGTAAATAGGTTTCAGGGATAGAAATAATTATGGACATGCTACATGTTCAGTAAGGATTTTTTGTTTTAGTTCAGTACAGTATAGCTCTTTTTAACCTAATTTAATTTTATTTTTTTCTCAATTCACTGAAATACACAAAACCAAGGRATTAATAAAGGAAGACTATTAATGTGAAAATAAAGAAAAACATCGTTAACTCCAACTTAGTTCAGAGGTGAGCAATTCCTATCAAAACAGGAAATAGTAAGTCCTTATCTCATAATTAAAGTGATTGAGTAGCAAACACCAGGGGAATAGTCTAAATACAGCTAGTTAAGGAAAGCAAAGTAAAAAACAGTGTGGCCATTCACTGGGTAAATTAGTACAGAAAGTAACCTGATCCTTTGAGTCAAATTTTGACTCACTGACCAGCTGGRTTTGGTATGTTTACAGTGCTGAAATATTTTTGAAATGAAAAATGTGGAAAATAGACTGGTGTCTTCTTAGTGAAATTGATATTACATAGAATCTAGCTTAAAGTGAAAATACAAATGAGATTTTCAAAGGTGCCTAAGGGAATTAAGGTCTCCAAGTCCTGTTAAATTTTATTAGGATTTAGGGCTCTAATTCCCTTATGTTATGACAATCTCAAACTAAATATTTATCTCCTCCCTGCATCTTGAACCCTTTCTGCATTATTTACCATATTCAGAGATACCACTGCTCTCTGGAGCATACCATGATTGTGTAGTAYGTTCTCAACCATTTTATCTGCTTATGCCAAAAAGAGTTGGCCAAATGTTAAGGTATATGAACTGTTTGTTGTATAAGAAATGAAACTGAGTTGAAGCATCAGGACTTTGAAATATTGATCCTGTTATTTACACCCAATTTATGTTCCATCTGATGTTGGACACTTGCCTCTTTCMAAATGATACTGACAGCTCTTGGCATTTWTCCTTCATAACTAGTGTCTTCTGCACTGTAAAGTTGGAAAGAGTATGTGAAGGTTGGTAGAATCTACTCAACAAACAGCACAAAAAGGCAATCTTCWCCCATGATCTGTTCTCTGTTTGATGTTTTTCATTGAGTAATTCAGTTCATGCACTTTAGCATATCTTTCCAGAGAACCAAGTTGCATTTAGACCAAATGATTCATAATTTCCCCCAAATGTACCTTCCTACTAACTGATSAAATGTTTTGTATCTTGTCCTGTTTCTTAGGTTTTTACTCCATTTCTCAGGACTTTTTGGYTCCAGTAATTTCCTAGGAATCACACTCAGCAAAACCATGGATAATGAAATGATATGTGCTCATATCCTCTGCACACTGTGGATGCAAGTGGAAGGCTTCATCTAAGTGATCTAGGCAAAAGGAATTAATGCATTCTACAAACTCCCTGAGGAAAGCAAAGTGGGCTGAAAATATTTGGCCCTGGGTATTGGAACATATGGTGTCAGCAATAATATCAGAATTTCTACAAGATTCTAGGGGCCTATTTTAAAAACAGTTAAAGGAGATGTGGGCTTAAAATACCACTGGAACATGGTTACTTATCTTATGTACACTTTTTTTGCAAATGAAAATTCCTTTTCTATGTGTTGCTGTCCAAATATGCAGCTGTCATTGTTACAAAAAGCAGTAATGCATGCTATTAGTAAAACCTTAGATTAGTGGAATTACTTTTTTCCCATGTAGCAAGTGATAGTTTGAGAGGGAATAGCCTCAAGTTGCAGCAGGGGAGGTTTAGACTGGATATTAGGAAAAATTTCTTCATTAAAAGAGTTGCCAGGCATTGGAACAAGCTGTCCAGGGAAGTGGCTGAATGACCATCCTTGCTGGTATTTAAAAGATGTGCATAGGGACACAGCTCTGGTGGATTTGGCAATATTAGGTTTACAGCCTGACTTGATGATCTTGAAGTTTTTTCCCAACACAAATTATTCTATTATTGTGTGACTGCCTACAGCATCCCCAGATAATTTCTAAACTTCTTTGACCTCAATTTATAAGRAAACAAGCACAAGTACATAGACATTTTAAATTCTGCCTTATAGCCCATCTCTGCCTGTTGATTTTCCTATAAGCTATCAACAGATATTGGAATAAAACCACAAATACAGAGTTGAGTTAAATCAGCTTTTTAGAATATCCCATTAAAATACCAAATAGCCCTTTTTTTTCTTTCCTCAATAATACCTTTTACCATATGGCATAGAATTGMCATCAACAGCTGATATCTACAACCTTAATAGGCTCCTCTTTYGTTAATTCCTTTTGGACAGGGTCATCTTTTCCATGGCAATGTCTTCTTCCACGGAACATCTGGGAATTAACATAAAATTATTTATCTTGTTCTTATTGTCATTCTYCTGGTAAAGACCTGAAACTCTGGTCATTTTTACAACCAACCAAAATCTGCATTTGTTTCAGTGGGCCCTAGATGAAACCTGATTTGAATCTCTTTCCTTAAAGAGACATCATACACTTAGCTAACTGCTATAGTTCACAAAATTTAATGTTGCGTGTTTTGTATCTGATACACTAGAGGCAACTTTTCAAGTTCCTGCAGCTGCACAGCCTAAATCTTGGCACAATCTACTAATATATCTGAGACAGAAATATGACCCCATAAAAGTAGAGTATTATGAGCACTAAAGCTCTGCTATGTCTCAGTCAAAATATCAAGGTTTTTTACTGTAGTATTCCACTCAGTATTCATGGAATAGAGTGTGATTAAAGAACCACTCTTGCTCTTGGTGTGCTGATTCAATAATTATTGTCTTTGTTTCTTAAATATATGTGCAAAGTCTCATCCCACACAAAACATGATATCATAAAGCTAAGATAATAGTAGAGTGAGACATCTTTCACAATGGCAGTAACAAACTCTGGGTGGTTTTTCAATGTTTATGAACATCAGCACTGTATTCATAAACTTATTTCAACCTTGAAGAAATTTACATTTCTACACTAAAAAAGAAAGAAACAACCCTTGGAATGACTAAGTTAGAGCAGGTAAAAGAAAGGTAAATGTGATTTTTAATTACTTTTATGCACGCAGACCTTAAGGGATAGAAGAACAAAATATCTTCTGTAATTTTGGAAGACAAAGGTGTGCTTCTAAATTGCTTTAGCACTGCCTGGGTTACTTCCAGAGCATCCACAGCTGCTCCATTGCTCGGGCTTTTCTATTATTTCATCTCTTAACTTGTTTTTGTCATTCACAGTATGTGTATGTTCCTTGTTCTGGGTGCTTCTAGTRTTTACATGGGACAGCATACACAGGGCAGACATCAAGGCTCCTCCCAATCAATGGGATTGTTCTCCCTCTGTGTCACAGCTGCAGATGCTTCCTCAGAGGGACACTCTCACCTCCATCCTGCCTTGGGCAATGTTACAGCCATGGCAGCATCCTGAAATAATGCTCKACTGTAGTGATGCAGATAGATGTTAAAAAGACTTTAAAAGTGATTAAAATGTTTAGCTATTTCATTTAATTTTTAAAAGGCTATTTTAAAAACATAAAACTCCAGGACATTTCATGAGAAGAAAGACTTTGTCTGACACTACTTCATAAAAAGGAAATTTAAAATCAAATGTTATGAGTATCTYCTTGGTTGAATACCAGCAGACGTTTGGCTGAAATGATTGATCACAATGCATAAGTAAAAGGGCCCTCTTACTCCCATGCATTGAGCTTCTGATCCAGGAAATCCAACAGAGTCTAAATGGATGGTCTGTCCAGCTGCTTAGCTTTTCCTTCTTCTTACTCAGTGTGTAGTTTATGAGTTTGGGAGATCCCTGCAATGACCTGACTCTGCTGGGATCTTTTATTAATTGCTGTTCTCAGTACAGACTCTTTTCTGCTCCAGATGTTCATGAAGTTCAATGCACACTAGGAATATCTTGTTAAAATTAAACTATACTTAGTCACTATGCACATCAGTAATTGGTGTGGAAGCTCCACTTTATCCAAGTAGAGAAAAGGTAAGGAAAGTCTTTTATTTTATTTTTTCTGTAAATCCTGTCAGGCTAAGGTTTCACGAGACACTATGAAAAATTTCCCTAACATATATTTGTCACACATTCTGCATTCTCTTTCATTACTAATTTTATTTTATTAAAAATGCAATTGACTGTGTCTGGCAAGACTATTTGTATTGATTTACAACTTATAATGAAATACAAATTACAGCAGTTTCTGAGTTAATTGCACCTTTGGCCTTGTTTTTGACTGCAGTAAGGTTTTTCCAATCAGTCTCAGACACCTGGCCATCAACCTTCTGGGGCCAGTGTTCTTGCCCTAGACTTCTCTGGTCTCCTCTCTGCAGACTAGTGACAAAAATGCTAAGTACTTGGGATTTTTCTATTCAGTTTGACAAATCAGCAAGTCCAGGATCAGGTAAGCACCTAGCCTCTTTCTTCCAGGAAATGACAGCATAAATTAATYGTCTCCAAAACTGTCTGAGTTAGAACAGAAACTTTATATGGAAAACAGATATTAGGAGAATAAACACATCTGAACATGTCCTCTTTGTCTGGGATMTGACAAAAACTAAGATGCAGAACTTGACAAGGTTAAGGTCAAATCCATAAAAGGATTTATGTGTCTGGATCCACTTCAGTAGACTCCAGTACATGGGGGAAAGAATCAGCTCTTGACACAAAAAACCTTGCTTACAGCCACAGAGAATCATATCCCCCCACTGGGAGTCAGAGTATGGTGCTCTTTCCTGAACAAAATCACAGGGAAGAATTGGTGTTGACAGAGAAAGATTCTCCCATTATCTCCCCACTTATAAAACACCTTTCCACAGCTATAAAATATCAAGTAGACCAAAATAAACAGGGGTGAGGAGTGAGGAGGGGGGGTGGAAAGAAGGAGATAGGATCTACAGGTTTAAATCTCTCTTGTAGTCACCAGCTCAATAGTTTTTTCTTCATTTCTCTTCCACTGCAAAATTGTTTCTAAGATGTCCTAAGAAGTCCTTAGTCCCACTAAAGTGTACAATACAATACAATGCCATTTAAAACTGTTGCCTTTGCATCTGTTTAGTCCCTAGCCAATACACCCATCAGTACTTGTAAAGTTCTGTGTSTCACAAAACTAGGAAAATTAGGAGTGTATGTCTGCCATTTGCTGTAATTCTACTTGAAGGTCCAACCTCATCCCAAATCCCACTCCAGGAGCTTATCCAGACATGGCTGTACTGCTTCACACTGCAGCTTAGCTTATATCTGAGCATACCTGGATCCAAGAAGAAGGATATCTTTATTCAAGAACWGTTTTGCCAGTCACCATGGAGAGGCTGTACAAAATTACTATAGTGCGTATAAATCCTAACCAAAAAGAGGGTAGGATGTGCAGGATGGGAGCACACCTCAAAACACTTCAGTTCTTGGCTTTCYTTTCTTTCCTCTTTTCTGTTTCTCTCTGCGCCCCCACTTAGAAAGTGCAGGAGGATCCTTGCAGGAGCATGGATAGTAACATTTCCCTCATGAAAAAAATACCCACAATGTAAGCCTGTTCAGCTACATAGAAAAAGTATGGCTGAAAACCCCTTTCTATGGGATATATCAGTAACAGGATATTCTTGAGAGGCTGCATGATATCCATCAGAAAGAAGTTTCCTTCCACTTGGAGGGTTTGGAGTGCTGGAGGTTACAATAGAGATGGACATTAGCTAATAACCCTTGTGGGAACTCTTGGCTGGAAACTATGACACCTTTCATCTCCTGGGCTAGGGAGCAAACAATCAAGGGTTTTGCTTGAAGGATTTTCTGTTGTGCCAATAAGAAAGTCAAAAATCTGAGGTGTAAGAGGCTGTCAGTAATGCCTGGAGTCAGGATATGGTGTGTGGAAAGTACAGTTGAGATGGTAACAGCAAGGACTCTGACAGAGCTTGTAGTTTCTTGTGTCTTATTTATTTATTGCATAGCTCTGATGAAAGCTGCTGACTGACAAAYCACATATCAGCATCTAACTAGTTAGTARCTAAAGCTAACTAGTAACCAGTAACTTAGGAAGTAACTAAAGCTAGCTTTTCTAAGATTATCACTAAACATTTGATTAAAAAAAATTAAAAGCAGCCACTGACATTAGCTTACTGTTACCATCATTTATTATTTAAACATTTAAATGTTGCATGAAAGCATAATGGGAGACAAGGCCTATTAGAGCTTGTTATCTGTGTCCATACTTAAAAGTTTGTCTATGCTTCTATTATTCCCAAGAGGAATAAAGTAGCCTAGTGCAGGTAACAAAAAATAAGAATATTCCAAATAAATACTCTTTTTAAAAAGCTTGCCTTCTTGTTCTATCCCATTTGCTTTAGACATTCATTTTTTTCTCAGCAGTCCTAACTCAGATTTGGTTAAATTTAGAATTTCTAATTTTTATTGCTTACAAAAACCACTCATTAAATATACATCAGCTATATCATCATTTGTCATCTACCTTGATGACAGTACAATTAAATTATATCCTTGTAGAAGACTTCTTAAACACAGGTAATATTCTTATGCAACCCTTTTCATAATTCTATTTTCCTTTCCATCCAGTGGATAATGCCATTAGCTTTTTTAAACATCAGGGTCATTCCTGTACATATCCGTAATTCAGTCATGTTCTAATGAAACTTGCACCTATATTTTCCATTTTTAGCTTTTTAAAATTAGATTAAGGTCAGAAAGCAAGGCAATTTCTTGAGCTCTATGAACACTAAAACAGCATTGCTTGATGGTATTAATTTCTCACTCTTAAGAGAATAAGCCATTTGGCACTGGATGGAGAAGAAAATTCCAGATGGACTTTCCAGCTGAGAATATGAGCCTTTCTTGTTCCAACAGCTCTTAGAAAGACCTTGAGGTTTCAAAGACACAATCTATTTCCACGTATCTTGTAGTACTGACAGACAGCAAGGAAAGAGATGGACGAGCATTGCACCATGACTGACAGATTTTTCCTTTAGAAGTATGTCTTCCCTTGCCATATTCTTCCCACCTCTGTCTGAAGTGCACTGGATGTGCAGTGAGCATGCAAATCCCAAAACCCATTCCAATGCTTCACTGTCACATGTAAGGGAGAGAATTTATGACATTGTGCTGATTCAAAAGATGTGGCAGGGGAAGTAAATATAGAACTGGACTGACAAATAAGTGCACAAGGCATAACTGCAGGCTTTATTGTCTCTGTCCTGTTTGATTTACTTTGAAACTTTTAGTATTAGTGGTATGCAGCAAGCTCCCAAATTGCTCTGAATTAAGCCATTCCTACAAAAACATCTGTGTCATTTCCTGTCTCTCTTGTTTAGAAGCAAGCCTAAGGATGGAGAATCTCTCTCCTGATAAAGGATTCAAGGACTGAATAAGCATTTAAGAGACACTAGAGAGAAATCCAAAATTACACTGGGGGCAGGAWTCTCTCCTGTCCCAATAGAATATTGTCATCACTGACCTACAGAAACAGGTTGTCTCTTATGCTTAATCTTAGYTCCTGAATCATTGACTAAACTGGCTTGAACAAGAGGCACAGAAAGTGGCAGTCCTGACAGTAGCCTGAAGATTGTTCCTTTCTYCTAAGAAATTGTAGAAATTATCTCAAAATTCCTCCAGCTGAGAAGGATACCAAGGACTATGAAACTAAGGATGCCATGTGAAACATCTACACTGCATCTAGAAGGGGGAAGACTAGTAATTTACAAAATAAGCTTTRAATATTTCCACAGGAAAAKTMGATTGCAACTGGRCACAAAGAGTCTTCCATAGAGGAASAGCAGTAGAAAAGAACAGTTAGGGTGATTTTCCCTTACATTTTTATGAAGGCTTGGTGCTGCAGTACAGGTAGGKTACATGTACAACCAAACAGGCTGTAAAAGCTTCAAAAAACAGGATACAAAAGTGAGCAGGCAAGAAACTCCACAGACTGCAAGGATCTTARAACTGGAGCTGGTTGAAGGGTAAATGGTGTATTACAAAGGAAAGGCTCTGGCTGGATCATTCAGCTTAATTTTCAGTAAGTTTTTGAAAAAAGTGAACAGAATAGCTTCTCTAGATCTCAGAACTGCTGTTCAGTGTCATTAAATATGCTCAGCAATCAGTTGGCATATATGATTGCATCTTGCCCTCAGTTATGTGACAACAACTTCCCCTTTAATTAAACAGGATTGCACCTGTGTAGGTAATGATACAATTTGGCCTATAATATATAATAAATACTCAATATCTTTGCCAAAAATCATTTAGTTGCATAATTTAATGAATGTTAAATAATTATTAAGAACATATTTACTGAAATTCAGTTGTTCAACATCTATCTTCATGCAAATTATTGCTACACTTCAATAAATATTCATAATAATCAGTGTGTATTTAATTAACATACAATAACTTTCTCATTAAGTCTGAGTTAAATCCTTTTAAGGGGGGAGCATTTCATTTAAAGTGTTACTGGAAATCTCTCTTTGGAAGCTTACATAATTAATCTTATTTTTGGTTTCTGACCAAAAGAAAGGGCAATTGATGGCTGTGAGGGATTCTCTATTCATAGTATATGATCCTGTGCTTTGATAAAAATGAAGCTAAAGCATCTGAGCACAAAACAAAAATGAACTAACAAATGTTTTATTTAACTTGCCTGTGATTTAAATTATTTCAAAATAATTTACTTGGAAGTCATAAAAGCTTTGAAATTAAATGACAGAACAGTAAGATTTGCAGTAAGAGACTAAATAACAAAAAAATTCAAATTACATTGGATAGCAAATCAGACTGAAGATAAAATTTGATGGCATCTTTASAAAGCATGTAATTCAGTCACTCTCCAGTTTTCATTTAATTTTCACCTTGTTTTACTGTTTAATGATTTGCTTGATTAGACCTAATAGTGAAATGTGTTCTTTTCTTATGGTTTATGTACRGTGTCAACTTTCAATTATTAGAAATTGTTTAGCTTTCACCTTTTAATCAAATTATCTAGGATTTCCACTTTCTGTTTTTCTTATTGTTAATTTTTTTTCATGCAGAACTCCAAATTCTTTTATGGAGTAAACCAAAGGGTTTGATACATGTGTGAAAAACAGTAATTTTCATTTATACCCATAATTTCAGATGTACCAGACATATTTCCTCCCCATCCCACCCCC